>PVKB01002800.1:0-249768 GCA_004027205.1 Ctenodactylus gundi
GGGGTTTTTATTGTGTAGCTGGGTAAGGAGCTTCCTATGCTAAGCAGCTGGTTTCTAGGGCCAGTTACCAGGTTCTCTGCCCTTAAACCACTGCTGCAGCGCACTCTTAACCAGTTCCCCCTTACTGGTTATTATAGCCTCCATGGGGTAAGGCATCAAAGTTTTAAAGATTTTCTCCATTCCTGCTTCACTAACCAGTCCTTTTACTGGGGTCAGGTTTCTAGATGCCTCTTGGAGCTTATTTGTTCTTGAACTGTGAAGACCTGTCATATCCTTTGTTTGAACCACATTGGATACAAAAGCTAGCTGAGGTTCTCACTATGATTGTGCCCATTTTCTGTCCTGTCTTGGTGTCTTTTTTGGTGAGCTAAGAAATGTCACGTTACTTTTCTGTCCTCTGAAGCAGTTCAGGAAATACCGATGCTTCTTTGGTTTTTGTTTCGCTTTTGTGTAGTGACTAAACTGAAGATGCTTGCAAACAACAGAAGCAGAGAAAAACTTTTTCTGAACTTCCTTTATCTGACCAAAGATCCAATGAAACACAGTTGTCATGGTTTTCCTCTCCTGGATGCTCAACAGCCAGGGAAGATTAAGTCACATAGGAGAGGAGACTGAGGATTGACAGTGTGCCCAGACAGACTGTCACAGGGTGTTACCTATTTTGAGGTCCTCCTCATGGTTTCCTGGAGTCATTACTCTCCCCATGAAGAGTGTATATAAATTTTAGAGCTCGTAAGCCATCCGGACATTCACTTTTCTTTAATGTGATGCCTCTGTGCAGGAAACAAGTTCATATACCATCCGAAGCATCAGTCTGTCTGCTGACACAATTAAGTCTTTAGAGGGTAGAGGAGACATTTTCTTCCTCTGTATCTCACACCAGTTTCTACCAAATGATTATTTTTGTTAATTTACTCTTATTGTTTGTACCTTCTGCTTACCTATTTAGAAATATTCTTATTTTTAATAGAGTAACTCTGCCTTTTATTATATTTAAAATACAGGCTTATGCTAGCAGTAATCAGGATCATCTAGATCCTTATCGTTGCAGTCCTATTTTTATAAATTTAATCTTGATTATTTCAATTCAATTTTAGTTTTATAGGAAATAGTTTTATAGCTATGTTAACTTCTGTAAGTGGCTTCTGATCTTTAAAATTCTTTCTTCATGGTAATCATTGAATACTTCCTCTCCAGGTAGGTTTTTCTGGTGGGCTGGTAGTAGATACATGTTAAGCTGGTAGCATTTCTCAATAAAATCAGAAATGATATTCTACTCTGTTTATACAGATAACCATCAAAAAATACAAGCCCCGTTGAGAAGCTTTTACTAGGAAAAGTGGCTGAAAATAGGAAGAAAAAGTAATAATTTGGTTAACTGTATGGATATTTGGCAAATTTCACAAATGACAAAAATTGGCAATTATTTTACCTTGTCAATCACAGCTGAGAGCACATCAGACTGTGGCCCACAGTTATATTCATGTACTGTAAAACAAAACCATAATGGAAATATTTGAGAATAGATAAATAAAAAGTATTTGATTATTAATGGGTCCACAGTTGGCTTTTGCTTATCACAGATAAATTCAGAGAGTGGGTCTATAGCTGGCTATGACTATGAATTTCTTAATTTTCAGGGAGTGTGAAAACCAGATTTATGTGGGCAAATGAAGTAATTTTAATAATGGTGATAAATCATGAGTTTAATGTCATAATTCATGCTTTTGAAAAGCATGAGTAGTTTATCTTTAGAAGGAATTATCTCAATAGATGTATTTTCTCTCTGATTCTCTATACTACCATACTGAAACAATTCTAACATTGATACTTAAAAGCGTAGAATGTTTGCTGTCATTCTTGTAATATATTTTGGTTCTAAAAACTTTTTGAAAATATTTCTTCAAGAGCTACTTGGGGAATTGAATATAAAGTGTTATTCTTTATTGTTTTTATAGAGTTGACTTACTTTATTGGTTTACTTATTTTGAGATAGAAGGTTATTTTATTGGAGGTGAATTGAATGAAGCCTGGCTACTCTAAATGCGAAATTTATTCTGCTCGTTTCCACTGGATTCTAGGCTGCTCAAAAGCTGTTTAATTTCATAGGATTAAAAGTCATTCTTCCTAGAAGCAAGTGTTGTCTATAGTTTGATATATTTATTGAAAAATGTTGGCTAGAGCACAGAGCTTGGGTCCATGAATTTGTGGAGCTGGAGCATAGGAAGAAGGAAAAATACAGGTAAAAGAGGGTTCAAAGATTGCTTTATATACCAGAAATCAAATGTAGACTTAGGTTAGAATAAACTTAATTAAAAAAAAAACTTTCCCTAGAAAGTTAGTTATGAAACAAATGAAATTCTCTCAAATCTCTGAAATTTGGTTATTTCAGGTTAATTAAACTACATCGAAGCTTCAGATAAAATTTCAGATTTTGTGGCCAATCTCAAACTCTTCCCTCAAGAATAGAAAAGGACTTCTGTCTGCTTTTGCTGTTTCTTAGGGAACAGTCCAGTGACCTTTGATTATTATTTTTTAAAATTAAGCTGAGCCTTTGTTTCTTATATTTTCTCACCTGATTCATCCGCCAAGAATGAATGAAAACCTTTTGATGGAGAGTCCTGGGGGGTGGGGTGGGGTGTGGGGTGTGTGTGTGTGTGTGTGTGTGTGTGTGTGTGTGTGTTTAAACTGGGTAAAAGCATGAAAAAGCCTTTGATGGAACTCAAGAAATAAACGAATGGAAGCACAGTTTCAGCTTGAGCTTCTCCTGCAGATGGCACTGCTGTTACTTAGATAATGTTTCCATGCTCAGCAGTGTTTAGTTCTATGTGCACACTGGATAGACTCACAGAGCTGGGAAGGTAGTATATGTCTTACAATAAATATTCATTTATGTGCTCGTGATTAAACCTCAGCGTGGGTTTAGCCAGGCCTCTGTTTGCAAGTCTGCTATTGAGTTAATGCAGCCACATGGACAAATCACACCACTGGGTGACGTACTCTTTTCTGCTGAGGAAGAGATGGACCAAAACGCACCAGAAAGGAAAGCCCCAGGACCTCTTTCTAGCTGCACCTGCTTGGGAACTCCAGCCTAGACTGGGAATGTGTAAATATCACAGGAATTTGGAGGGAATTTGTGAATTCCCTCCCCCCAAATTATTTTTATAAGTATGCACTTGCAATATATAGTAATTACATTCATCTTGAATTGCTGTGTGTATTTATCACACCTTCACTTTCCCCAGATTCTAAACTTCACACCCCTCTACTTCTCCACCCTGTTTTCTCTTTCCCTCTTCACAGATTCCGTGTCCACGTTTCTGTTTCTCTTACTTTTCTCTTTACTTTTTTGTGCTTTGGGTTTCTCATATTAGAGAAATTATGCAGTGTCTAACATCCTTTGTCCGATTCATTTTACAAAGCTTAATAGTCTCAAGGTGCTTCCATTTTTCCTATAAATGGGCCAAATTTATCTTTTTTTTAATAGCAGAGAAGTCCCTTACTGTGTGTGTTACATTTTCTTTATATGTCTGATGATGATCAAGTCAGTTGCTTAGCTCTTATGAGTTGTGTTGCTTTAAACATGAATTTGCATGTGTCTGTTACATTTGTCTTTAACTTTGTGAATCTTTAAAGAAAATTTTTATTCTGATAAAATCCTGAGATATTTTGATAGGCTTAAAAGTGAATTTAACAGATTGAGAGTTCAAAGATTAAAAATAACAACCCAAATATAATTTTCATCTTTTCAGATATCTCAAATTAATATGTGCCTATATATCTATTACACACACACACACACACACACACACACACACTGGAAGTCAGTTGGGTAGGCAATATAAAAATTACTAATCAGATGTTGTGGAGAAAGGGAGGAGTGTCGTCAGGGGTGAGATGGGCTGCGAAAGAGGGAATGTTCTGAACACAAATGGAGGAAAGAGAGCATAGAATACCCAGTAAGGGAAGTACATGAGCAAAATACTGTGTAGAGAATGATGTTTTCTTAGCATTTAGTGATTTACACAGAATTAGTATTTTAGGTGTGGTGGGAGGAATAGAACAGTGGTTAGACTGCTTGCCTAGCAAGAACAAGGCCCCGAGTTCAGTTCCCCAGCACCACATAAACCCAGTGTAGTGTCACATGCCTGTAATCCCAGCACTTGGGAGTCTGAGTCAGGAGGATTGCTGGGAGTTAGAGGAAGCCTGGGCTACATCATGAATTCAGGACCAGCTTGGACTATGAAGGGGGACCCTGACTCAAAAAAATATTCTTAGCCTCTCTATTTAATGCTCTAAATTTGACTGGATACTGCTGTCTAATTTTGTCCTCTTGGGCATGTTATTTAATCTTTGTGTTTTTGTTTCCTCATCTATAAAATGAGAGTTCTCCCTTCAAAAGACTTCTGAGTGCATTGAGATAACACATTTAACAATACCTGACCATGGTAGTATTAATATTATGAAAATAAATTATCTACCTACAAAGATACATATAAATCCAATCATTGCATAGAAGGAATTTGAATCCTATCAGGTAACTAGGTATTGGTTATTCTCACAATTTTACAAAAAACAAAATTTATTTTTAGGCAAATTAACTTGCTAGAAACAGCACAGGGTGCATTTTTCCTTAAGTCTGTTCATTTTTCTGCTTCACTGTTGACTTATATAAAGGAGTTGGTAGTAATCATTCTGTGTGAGAAGGCGCTGGAAACTACGACAGAGCTTTAAAATGGGAGGAGCCAAGAGTGGAAGCCTTCCGATTCTTTGCCAAGAACTTTGTTTTGCAAGGGGAAATTATTTATGAGTTGTCATGAATACCACTTGTTTCTCTTGGCAAAGAACGAAAGGAATTGTGACCTGCTGAGATCAATTAATAAATGTGGTAGAAGACTGTCAAAAATGGTTTAAACATTAAAAATAAGCAGCCATTTCTTTGTGTTCCTGGTGTAGGAAATTCTTACCATATTAGGCTGATTATAGGAAAATAAGAGATTTTGAACGTGGGAGAAAAAATGTATATTTAAATTTTAGATAGAGTTGGAGGAAAAGAGTGAAATCCCTGTCTAGGGAATAACCAGATGATACTGAGTCTCATAAATTCAGATAATATGAGGGTTTCAGGAAAGAATAGGGTGTTGAGTGCTCTAGAGTGGTTTGCCAGGCCAAGATTGAAAAGTTCTTGAGCTCGGTGGTGCAGATTGAACATGTGTCACAGTTGAGAGGTCAGACTTAGTCCAGCGGTGGGGGAGGGGATTCAAAATGGTGGCAGAACTGAAGGGAGAGTAAGAAAAATAAGTAGGAACAAACAGCGATCAGTCAGGGCAATATTTAGAGGTAAAGGATAAATAGTTGTAATCAAAGGGGAACCACAAAATGGTAGATTATTACTGGGGGGTTTCTCTTCGTATAGAGAAAAGGACAGCTGAAGGAGAGGACAAAGCCATAGGCTATTTTTGGATGGAGACAAGCATGGTGGTCACAGTAGTCTCAAAGGAGTGATTTGCACTTCCGAGTGCACCAAAGAAACCAAATAGTATAGTCCATTGTTAAAGAATGGCCTCTCAGATCGCGGTGCTTGGTTACAGGACGAGTGAGGCAGCTTAGGAGATGTTTGTTAACATTCCGTACGTGTTTAAGAATGGAAGTGAACTTGCAATTTTTGAAGAACAGAGCCGTTAGAGGTGAAGCCACAGAGGGAGGGGGAGGAGCCATGCGCCAGTGAGGCCAGGGTAGCTAAGCAGCTGGGAGTTAGAGATGAGCCTGCATCGGAATGAAGATGGAGGGGAGAGAGCGTGTTTGTGGTAGGAGCAGGGTGTTGGAGGAGTTCTTTCCTTTTGATAGGAAGTAGAGCAGGGCTATTAAATTTATCCTGAGTTTTCTTATATTCCACCTAAACTCTTGGATAATACCTTGATTTTAGTCTTCTGTGCCTGTCACTCTGCTATTTTAGAACTGCTACTCAAATGCTGTTTTTTTTAACCTTGTTTTTGCATACAGTGCTGCTTGAAACGGAGTATTCTTTTAAATACCTCTGCAATTCAAGTAGTATTTAATGGTCTGCTGTGTCTTGAACTCTAAAACTTCCTGCCACCTGATTCCGAGTGGGTTCATAAGACTGAGAACTCCTCACGAGTGGAGGCCACGTTCTACCTACTTTTGTATTCCTTGTTGCTAGCACACATTAGTTGTTTAATATTTGCAGAATTTAAATTATTCATTTTCCAGAATACCAATCTTTTGTGTACATTTTTATAACAGCCAGGAATCATTCCAGCTCGCATACCTTGCACTTACAAAGTTGAATCAGAGGCAGATTTGATTTTAAAATTAGGTGGTATTTTATTGGTTCAGTGGTTCTCAAGTGATTTCCGTCTTTGCTGGTTTGAATTGTGTCTGTTTATCTGTGTGTGAGTTGGGGATTAGTAAATAAAGTTAAAATTCTCTCCCCACCCTATTATTACGTATTTGTGATGTACGATAGTTGTACTGAACTTGAGACATTTGTGTACATATGTATGGCATCCACCTCACACTCACCTCTTTGCTTTTCCCCCCACCCTGTATCTGATCCCCTCCCCTTCCCATAGACCCTTCTTCCTACTTCCTAACATCTCACTTTCTTGGCCCAGTCACTTATTTCTACTTTCGGTTTCTCAGGTTAGAGAACCATGTGTTGTTTAATCTTCCTAGGTCTGATTCACTTCGTTAGCCTAATGGTCTCAAGTTGCATCTGTTTTCCTTCAGATGACTCATTTATCTTTAAGGCTACTCCATTGTGTATCTATACCACGTTTTCTTTATTCTGTTGGTGGCTATTTTGGCATCGTCCAGTATTTAGGTCTTGTTAGTTGTGCTGCTCCAAACATGGGCATGAATGTCTGTCTGTTATATGATGTTCTTAACTCTTTTGGAAAGACACCCAGAAGAGATTTTGCTGAGTCAAATGGAATACCTACTTTCAGTTATTTGAGGAATCTCCCATATGAAGCCCATAGAATCATTTTTCTAGTTGTCTGAAAAATGTCTATTTTGATAGGAATTTGTTTGAATGTGTTAAACAGTTTTTGTAGTACGGCCTATTTGACAATATTTTACCTATTCAGGAACAGAGGATTTTTTTTTCCTGATGTCCTTGCTAATTTCTTTTTTCAGTGTAATGCGGTTTTAAGAGGTCCTTCATTTCCTTAGTATGTTTATTCCTAGGTATTTAATTATTGAGGGTCGATTGAGAATGGGATTGTTTTTATCTTTCTCAGTGGGTTAATTACTAGTGTAGAGGAATTTTATTGATTTTTATGTAAACTTTATTTTCCATGACTTAGCTGAATTTAAAAATTAATTTTAAGAATCGTCTAGTGGAGTTTTGGTGGTCATCTATGTAGAGAAACATGTCATCTGTAGTTTAACTTTTTCCTTTATTTCATTCTCATACCTGATTGCTTTTACCAGTGTTTTAAATGTTATATTGAATAGAAGGGGTGAAAGTGGATAGCCTTGTCTTGTTCCTGACTTAAAGGGGGGAATGCTTTCAATATTCCCCCATTTAGCATAATGTTGGCAGTAGGTTTGCTGTAAATGGCTTTTATCGGAATGAGGTAAGATCCTTCAATAACTATTTTCCTGAAGGGTGTTAATCATGAATGGATGTTGAATATTGTCAAAGGCTGTTTCTGCATTTATTGAGATAATGATGAGATTTCTGTCCTTTTGTTTATGTGGTATATTGTATTAATTTATGTATATTGAACCATCCTTCCATCCCTGTGATGGAGCCAACTTGAATATGATGTATGATCTTTTTAATGATTGCTGAATTCTTTTTGCAAGTATGTTACTGAAGATTTTTTAAAAATCTGTGTTCATTAATAAAATTGACCTGTAGTTTTTTTTTTTTCTTAAGTCTTTGTCTGGTTTCAGTAGCAGAGTAATGTTAGCTTCCAGAAAAGAATTTGGCAATGTTTCTTTTTCAATTTTATCACAGAGCTTGAGAAGTATTAGTGTTAGTTCTTCTCTGAAGTACTGGTAAAAATTCCACACTAATTTCCAATCTTGAATTTTTCTTTGTAGGGAAAGACTTTTTTATTGCCTTAATTTCAACACTTGTTATGGGTCTATTCAGGATTTTTATATCTTCTACATTCAGTATTGGCATTCTATATGTGCCTAGGAATTCATCTAGGAGTTCTGAATTCTCCAATTTGTTGGCAGTGTAAGTTTTCAAAATAGTTCCTTATAATCCTCTTGATTTCAGTAGTACCCATTGTAATTTTACCGTTTTGTTTCTGACTGCATCTGGATTTTTTTTCTTCTTCCCTTATTTTGGTTAATTTGGCTGGAGGGCTATCAAACTTATTTTTTGAAGAATCAATCAAATCTGTTCCGTATAGTTTTAATTTCAAACTCATTAATTTCCACTTTTATCCATATAATTTGTTGTCTTCTAGTTTTGTGTTTGGATTACTCTTGTTTCCTTAGTACTTTGAGGTGCATCATTAAATTATTTGTATTGCTTTGTTCCCCCCCCCCCCATTTTATTGATATGTATACGTGCAAAATTTAAGGTTTACAATGGAGTTGAGCCTTTTATGCACAAATGTATCTTGTCAAGGTGACAAGGGCTTTCCCACTCTCCTTTTGTCCCTCTCCCTACCCTCCCTTCCCTCCCTCCTCCCCTACCTGATCCTCCTGTTTCACTTTGTTTTTCGTTTTAAGTTCCATAGGAGTTGTGCTCTGGGACTCTCATATCAGAGAGACCATTTGATGTTTCACCTTCTGCTTCTGACTCACTTCACTAAGCATGATGTTCTCAAGTT
The DNA here is from genome assembly GCA_004027205.1 of Ctenodactylus gundi. Lineage (NCBI taxonomy): Eukaryota > Metazoa > Chordata > Mammalia > Rodentia > Ctenodactylidae > Ctenodactylus > Ctenodactylus gundi. Next base: position 8,820 of record PVKB01002800.1, read on the forward strand.
TCCTCCATTTGCCTGCAAAAGCCTCCACATTATTGGACTTTATACACAATGGAATACTATGCATCTGTAAATACCACAATTTGTGTGTTATTTTTGAATGTGTGCATTCATGGCTGAAATTTCTCTTAGTACTCTTTTCATTGTGACTGATAGACTTGGATGTGATATTTTTCATTTTTGTTGACGCTAGGAAGTTCTTAATTTCTTCCTGGGTTCTTATGTGACCTGTTGCTTTTTCAATAATGTATTTAATTTCCATCTATTTGAATAATTTCTTTTGCTATTCACTATTAGTTTTACTCCACCATGATCTGAAAGCATAGAAGGAATTATTTTGATTCCTTTATATTTATTTAAGCATGTCTATGCTCCACAATATGGTCTATTGTGGGAAAAGTCTTGTATGTTGCTGAGAAAAAGCGATATTTGGTCAATATTAGATGGAAATCTCTATGAATATCAGTTAGGTTTAGTTGTTCCAGAATGCGGTTAACTCTACAATGTCTTAATTGTTGTCAGTTGGTCTGCCTATTTTTGTTGCTGGAGTGCTGAAGTCTCCTTCTATAATGTATTTGGACCTGCTTATCCTTTCATATTCAGTAGTTTCTGCTTTACAGAATTGGGTGCCCAGGGCTGGGCACGTATCTATTGGCAATTGTAATCTCTTCCTTTGGGATTAAGTGTTAAATTTCCTAGGGGCAAACTTTTGGTTTTAATTTCTGAATCTATTGCTCTTGGCCTTTAGGCTAAGATTGAATATCATTTCTGAAGCTCCACCATACTTTGGTTAGGACTGTGCTCAACAGATAGCCATTAAACTTTGTTCAATACATTGATTTAAGTAGAATGTATGGACAGAATACCTTGTTGGAAAATTTATTTTATTTTTCTGTGTTTTAGTCACTTCTCTGTGAAGTAGCCTTATCTGTTACCTTCATAACAATAGCTCAGAATTAAGTAGACTGTGTTTGATTAATAATTTTTGCTCATAGGAGGAAAGCACATTTTAATCTAATAAAGGGAAGAGTGTAAGATTGGCTTTTTCAGTGAGTACATAGGGATAATAATATGCAACAACTATTTTTGTAAACAAAGCTCAATGATTCTTTTGCTTTAAGTGAACATATATGACTTCTTGACTCTGATTTTTAAATGATCAGTTCTCTTTTACTTTGATCTCTTCGTATATGCAAATTCCTTTTTCATAGTTCATAGTTGACTAGTCCAGGGTATTATTCCCTAACTTTGTTTTTTTTTTTTTTTTTTTTTTTTTTTTTTTTTTTTTTTTTTTTTTTTTTTTTTTTTTTTTTTTTTTTTTTTTTTTTTTTTTTTTTTTTTTTTTTTTTTTTTTTTTTTTTTTTTTTTTTTTTTTTTTTTTTTTTTTTTTTTTTTTTTTTTTTTTTTTTTTTTTTTTTTTTTTTTTTTTTTTTTTTTGTGCTGTAGTGATAATGTTTTTTTTGCCACCTGGAGTGTAAAGTCTGTTGGCATATATTGATGGTTTTCATATTGTGGGTTGACAATGCCACTAGTCAGGAGTGAAAATTTGGCCAAAAGACAGATATGACTGTCCATCTTTTTCAGACAATATTGCTGTGAATAAGGAACATTCACTGAGGTCTTTTCTATTTTAGTTCCCAAGGTTACTTTGGTGTTTACTTCTTACTTTCCAAACATACTATTGCTAAGCTCCTGAAGGCTTCTTTTGGACTTCATATCCTAGGATTTTTGTTTCTGTGAGTTTGCTTAGAATGCACATCAACCAGTAGGGGATTTAACATTCTCATTTAGATTATTTTATCCAAGGCCCAACGTGGTATCTAAATTAATCTTTAATAATAAATTGAAATGAAAATAATGCGCTACCTTTAAAAATGTATCAGCTACAGCCCTTTCCTGGAGAATTCTGAGAAGATATTGCTAAAGAAAAAAACAACTGTGTATCTGGCCCATCCTGAAATGTGTTTCTGAAGGACAATGACTCAGTATAGAAGTCATTGAAATTATGTGGGTCAGTACAGTAAGTCCTTCAGCAGGTAAACGTTTTCTCAGTGTGCCTGGAATGGGATATTCATAATATTCATCTTGTAACGTTCCATATAAGCCAACTTACTAATTGATACGTATTGATAATTTTTTTTAGGCTACAGACATCATAAGTAAGGATAGGGGACTAAATTGAAAAAAATTGATTAAATGGAAAAACATAGTTGAAGGAGAATAAAGGAGAATTTGTAACCTGAGAATGGTTATAAGGTAAAATATAAATGTAGAATATTTAGTAAGAGATATTAATAAATATGATCATATCAAGTTTTAAAGCTTCGTTGAAATTAGACACTAGTCAAGCCAAACCGTGCAATAGGAAATGTCTACAATGCCTTTTTAAATTTTGCTTCATTCTTCCAGTAAGCACTTATTGAGCACATAATATATGGCAAATTGTTTTAGGGCCTGGGAGTGTAGTAGTGAATGAAGCAAAATCTCCACAGAATTTACAGTGGATTTACTGTTTACTGTATTCAAATTAAAAAACCAAAAAAGCCCAATTATAAAATGAGCTAGCGATTTAAGAAAAATTAAAAATAGCCAATGAACATTGCTTTTAATTTTGAATCTCAATAATAAATAGAAGATACAAATATAATGGTGAGATAAAATTTCCACAAAATAAGCGAGAAAAAGATTTTCAAACCTAATGCTAAGTAATGGTATAGAACGGTGGGTTTGAGCATACCGTTGCAGTTCTTTCAGCAATAATATGGCAGAACATCGTATCCTGCAATTTTTCCTTGAAGGCATATGTCTACTATAAACGACTTTTTTTTGTGCGCCAACAAATTCGTATGCTAAAACCCTGATCCTCAATGTGATATTTGGATAAGGTACCATTCAGAAGTAATTAAGTTTGAATTAGGTCACGAGTGTAGGCCCTTCACGATATTGTTACTGGCCTTATGAAGAGGAAGAGATTGCTCTTCCCATGTATGAACCGAAGACATAGCGCAAAAGAAAAGAAACTGTTTGGATGACAGGAAAGAAGCCCTCACCAAGGACCTGACCATGCCTCACTGTGATCGGGAACTTCCAGTCTCTAGAACAGTGAGAAGGAAATGCGTTTTCTGAACGACCCTGTGATGTTTTGTGATGGCAGCCGAAGCTCATATGACTTCTTAGTCTATTTTTGTGCTGCTATACCAGAATTGCCAAGACTGGATATTCATAATAAACAGAAATTTATTGGCTCACGTTTTGGAGAATGCGAAAATTGAGATCAGAATAATAACACTTTGGAAAGGGCCCTTTTTTTTGGATCATGCTTTTATGTTGCAGAAGGTGAAAGGATAAGTGTGCAAGATAGCAAACACACTCTCTCCAGCCCTGTTTGTAATGGCATTAACATTTGTATGTGGGAAAAGCAGCCCTACTGACTTAAACATCTTTTGATCTTGCCTCTTACCATTGTCACATTGGGAATTAAGTTTTCAACACCTGAATTCTGGGGTACGTGTTTGTCCTAGTTACTTCTTTTGTTGCTGGGACAGAACACCCAACATCCACAACTTTAAGGAGGAAAGATGTATTTCAGCTTATGATTTCAAAAGGTCACAGGCCGTGCAGTGGTGGGTGGCTGGATAGGGTTAGAATGACATGGTGGTGCTGGTGGTGGTGCTCTGGCAACAGAGATCCTCATTACACAGCAGAATAGAGCCAAGTTCTCAAGGAAAGGCAGAATCACACCCCTTCAGGTCAAGCCCCAAGCATCTGCTGATTACAGCCAGGACCCACTTCCCAACAATTGACAGTATCTGTAAGTACATGAGGCTTTTGGGAGAAACTCCACATCCAAACCACAGCGACACTTAGACCATATTGTAATAACATAGAAACAGCATGTAATCATTTTTGTAGCATTGGTGTCCATTGGCAAAAATGAAGGAAGTCTAGTATCTATTAGTAAGTAGATAGTAAAATAAAATGTCATATTTGTACTTGAAATATTATCTATTACTGACACGTAAAGATCATTAAAATGATGTGAAAAATGGTAAGACAACATTTGAATATAATCTCATGTGAAATGAACAAAACAAAACAATATATATTACTATAATTTATATTCTTTTACATGTGTTTACCAGTGCATGTAAAAATATTTGTTAACAATGACTGTTCCATTGGAAAAGGAGGAATCAAGTGAAGTGAATTTATTATCACCTAAATTATTTAAAAATTTAAGCAGGAATGAATTCATTTAATGTGTAAATAAACACAAATTTAAAGTTGTAAATAAACACAAATGTAAGAAGTAAAGTCACTGGACAGAAAAAAATGGCAGCTGAGACCATTAGAGGAATTGAAGTTTCATAAGAATATCGTAAATTTAGTCAGATTTGTCTTAGTGCAGATCTAGTGCTAGAACTGAGAAAGAAGAGCTGAATGGGAGGTGTTTATGGTTTTAAGGTTGGACTAAAGTCAGGTGACCCCGGTTTTAAGCAGAAGTATGTGATGCTTGCACCTGTGTGAAGTTTTATCGGTTGTACTAACGGGATGCAGAGAAGAGAGACTGGGCTAAGGAGTTGTGTGCATGCGTGGGTGCATGTGTATGTTTGACAATTTCAGAAAGAAACAGACAATATATCTCATAGAGTCCACTTACATGTATACTCCTGGTGGTTAATTATTAACCAGAACTTTGAGTACTCTTACATAGAAAAGTGTCTACATGGAACTTACATTGATTATGAAAGATAACACATTTCCCCACTGATTATGAAAGATAACACATTTCCCCTTCTATGTTACTTTTATCTCTTGTATATGCTTAAGGAAACTTGAAGATCTCAAGTCTATGAGGAGTCAGCAAAAAATTTCAATTTGTTCTTGTTGAGAGCACCTGTTCTGTTTTTCAATTCCCCTTGATTTGGACTTCTTAAACCATGAACCTTTTTCAGGCTAAAAAGATAGATGATACCCTCTTCAGCATCTGTCTCAAAGTACGTTTCTAACTTCTTTAAATGAAGAAACTGGATATTGGGGAAGTCATCAGTCACCAGTGTCCTTTCCTCTGCTGGCGACAGAAATAGTGTCAATCAACTTGCACATCTGCCTAGTCAGCAGGCTGGAAGAGGTTTTTGACACAAGAACAAATTTCATCACATAACTTTTCCTCCAGAACATTTTCTAATTTCAAACCAGGACTCCACAGTATTTTGAAGGGGGAGGGTTGACGTTCCAATCTCAGGCAAACCATCTACTTTCTCTTACACTGATTTTCATCACCGTGTCTTTTTAAGCTGTTCATCTCCTAAGTTTTGCTTAAAGCTGTGTTTGCAAATGCATAATCATTCTTACAGTTTGCTTTTGAAGGAAAGAAATGTATCTTCTGCAGGACAGTACATACTTACAACCACCTACTTATCTCTAAAAGTGAAATTAATATGGTAATGATAAATGAAAGTTATGTTTCTATGGTCTTTCTTCAAGTCCACTTTCCCCCCTCCACTTTTTACTAATTTCCTACCCATGACACCATCAAATTCTGTTGTTCACAGTATGTTTAATTGGATAGACATTTTTCTAATTCCTACTGAGTACAATTCCCAGGATGAGAGCAGTTTTATCTCAGAAGTATGTGTAGTAATGCTTATTAAAAAGAAGGGCAGGGATGTGCCTCAGTGACAGTGTGCTTGCCCAGCGTGTATGAGACCCTGGAGTTTATCCTGGAACCACAACCCAATTGAACACACACATACTAAAATGGCAGGGGAAGATTGTAGCCTTGAGTTCTTTTGAGCACAGGATTCTTTCAACAAATATTGAACACTAGCTAGATACTAGGGACATGTAGGTGCTTCAGATACTAGCTCTGCCTTTGAGGAGCTCAGTAGGAAAAAGCCTATTGTCAATGTCATAATCCAGTGTCATGTTGTAAATGTAGAATTATGAATGTGCTCAAAATATTCTGAATTCATGGAATGTTTCCCAAAGGAAATACTAAGAGGAATGCAATAAAAGGCCTTTGGAGGCTGTGTACATGTTGTAGAGGAGAAAATTCATGTATTTGGGGAAAGGCAAATTGTTCAGAGTGAGCAGACAGGGGTGTGAGCAAGGGGTGGGTTGGACACTGCGCTGGTACGAATGGTACGTCACAGTTCTCAGGGTCTTAAATGTTTTTTTTTTTCAGATATATTTCCCACAACAATTTCTGACCAAGCACTATTACTCCTATTTTTCACAAATAAAGGTCTAGATAAGATATAAAACCCCAAAACTAGCCAAGTTTATGTAGGCGGAGAATGGAGATGGCAGTAACTGAGTTCATGTCTAAGAGGCTTTAAATCCTGTGTGTTTATTCATAGCAGAGTGGATAATTGGAGGAAGTGTATGGTATGGCTGGGATCTGGAGTGTCCCCCAAAAGCCTCATGTAGTTGGATGTAGTAGGATAATCGTGATTTGCTGGGAGGCGGGGCCTGGCCTGAAAGGGGAGATGCTTGAGCCCTGACCTGGAGGGATTCTGTCAACTTGTTGAGATGGGGGGCTGCCCAGGGCAGAGCTTTCAGGTGTGTGTTGTTGACTTGTGGGCCAGGAAGTGAGGTGAAGGCACTTAGCCTGGGTGGGAGGGGCCTGACTGGTAGCTTTAAGTAACTAAAGGAAGGTAGAAGAAACACAGTTAGGGCTTCTTCCCGGGATTTCTCTGGTCTGGCCTGACTCTCCCGACTCACTTGGCCCTTCCTTCTCGTGGTTCCTGTCTGTGGCTCCCGAAGCAGCTCTCCGCCTCTCCCATATGCCTTTACCACTGCCGACTGCCCTATGAATGGACTGCGTGAGACCTCTGGAACTGTTAGCTAGATAAATCCTTACTCAAATTGTGGCTGTTGGGTATTTTATCCTACCAATGAGAAAGTATCTATGACATTACACCAATGAAGAGCCTTGAATACAATGGGAATCTCAATTTTCTTTGCATGACTCCCAAGAAATAGGAGAAACCTAAAAATGTGAAGGAATTGGAAAGGAATAATTAATCTTACAGAAGATGATGCCCCTTTCACTAATACTAGTATTAGTCAAGCATTTACTTTCAGTTAATAATTGGTCAGGAACAAAATAGAATTAAATTATTTCATGGTAATAAATATCCTCACCTATGCTGAATTAATCTAAAATATAATTTAAGTTAGGGAAACACTATTCAAAGGACAAAAAACTAAGGATAATGATACGATTTTGGTACATTCTCAGTCCAATGTTAAAATGAATTAAGAACAGAATAAATACAGTCCAAACACCATTGCAAAGCAGTACATTCATAATAATTTAGGATTGATATCACAACAAGATCCAAACAGATGCCTAGGATGACATGTCATGGTTTTTGTGAAGCTTTTCAGACTTGATTTTAAGTTTGAAATCTGTATAAATTTGAAGCACTTGTTTGTGTCGGGTGGAGGTCAGCACAACATCACCTTATGTGTCCCCACTTTATCTAAAATACAAGATATCCTGTAATCTGTTCTACAGCAAGTGAAGTATAAATCACAGAGTCTTTATTGGGCCCTAGGTTGTCCTTGAGCTATGTTCCAGAAATTCTACTGATACTAAAAGCACAGTGGTTTATGTGACAGATGATGGTGTTTATTTTTCTTTCTAAATGAGTGAACCAATATCAAGTCAGACAAATTGACATGGATTTGTTCATGTTATCCTTTTTTAAGGAAGTGTATGTGCATTATAAAAGAAATCCTAAGATAGATTATCTTGGCAAGAGATGAGGTTTCAAAATATAAAAGTGAGGTAGTATTTCTTTTTCTCTGAGGTCCATATTTAAAGATAACTACAGTTTGAGTGCATTATTTCAGTCTGTTTGTTCTATTTGGAATTCTGACTTTTACCTCAGGGACTGGTATGAAAATGAGAGCTGATCTTATACAGAATATAGGTAACTGTTGGGCAAAACTTGTTTCCTCTTGCCCTACCTACTGAAGGCCATAGGCAAATTGCCTTCATTTCAATTACCGTGTTGCAGCCAAACACACAGTTCTACTGACAAATGCATTTGTCCAAAAATAAATGAGAAGTAATGGTAGTTATTAGATGTCTGAATCATAGACTTTATTTGAATATTAGAATGTTGTCTTGATATTAGTTATTAAAAAGTTAAGGGTTCTGATGCTTATTCTATGCTTATTCCTTGATGCGAGCCGTCGCTACTCTCCAGAAGATTCAAAAGTGGAGAACAGCAGGGCAAATTTTCCAGTTCCCAAAGAGACTCTTAATTGGTTCATGGGTTTATGAAAATCCTTGTTTTCTTTCCCACGTCTGGTATTAGATTCTAGTGTAGAAGAAGTTAGCCTGGTTCTAATTGCCAATATACAGGACAAAACACAATTTCAATGTCTCCCTTATGACAGAGATTAGTTTTGAAACCAAACGTAAAAGGCATCAGCAATACTCAGGATAACTCTGTCAAGAACCTAGAACAAAGGGCTTCAGTTATTTTTCTTTTCCTCCCAGCTGACTTTGGGATATGTCATTCATGGGCTGTCATGGAAATATGTCACGGGTGTGAGTCCTTGTAACAAAAGTGCCATCCTGTGAAGGCTCTTCTATACTGACAATGCCTCAGTACTAAAACATTCAAAGATCTCAGTAGTCCTTGCTTAGCAATGATGGTACTACTTCAGTTAGCTCAAAGACAATGGCCTAATCCATCCCTGAACCGATTTGCATCAGTGTGATGACACATATGTGGTAAATTTTCAGTGTAGGCACATCATGGTGTTTAGTTACATTTTGATGAGGACGTATTACATCCCTCCCCCCCCCCCGCCCCCCGATACAGTATTATGTAGCTTTGTTTTAGCAAAAGACACCTTCAGTACTATAAACCAATCTTGAAAAATAACTTTCTTTATGCATTGGTTTAGAACCCAGTGCTTGTGAAATCACTAAAAAGCTTGCCATAGGTTGATAATATTGATAGTATAGCTGTTAGTGCAGCTGTCAGAAAATTTCACAAAATGGGGAGTCGATGACTTCTGTTGTTTCTCATTGTTCCGTGGGTTGTTTTATATAATTTTCCAAGGAGAACAGCTTAGGACCAATCGATTGATTGATCTATCATCTATATTTCTTTGCTCTTATCATTTATTTATTTGCTCTTATATCAGCTAAGCTTTCTGGAAAATAAAGTAGATTGATTTTATAGATGGAGGAATTTTTTAACTTCTTATTTTGAAACCCAGAGTCTTAGCACTAAGCCACAACCCTAGTCGGTCAGTCAGGCAACCAGTTAGTTACCTCAGAGTCCTGCTAAATTGCCCAGGTTGGGCTCAGACTTGAAACCGTCTACCTCAGAATGCTGGGATTATGGGGATATGCCACCATGCCTACCCGTAAGTTTTATTTTCAAATGTATTTTTTGATCTTCATTCTTTTTATTCTTCTTTATATTTTTATTTGTGAAAATAGCCATCAGAAGAGATGAAGCAGATGTGAGCCTGCTGAATACAGCATACAATTCTAGAGGGCAAGGCGGCAGAGAAGTCACATCTGTGCCGTAATCAGTATTTTATTTTACTTTTTCAAAACAGGGTCTCATTGTACAGTCCGGGTTGGCCCTGAACTCAATGTGTAGCCCAGGCTGGCCTTGAATTCATGGCAATCCTCCTGCCTCAGCCTTGCTCTTGCTAGGCGAGTGCTCTTACCCATGGGTGATTCCTCCCGCCTTCGTCTTGTTTTGATAAAGCTTGTACTTGGCTTCCCCTGACATAACTCGTAAGACAGATTTGCTTGAATAGTTAAGAGATTCTAGTTATAGAAAATCAAGACGAATTTTTCTCTGCCTACCTTATAAATAAATTTTTGACTGCTAGTATTAAGTGTAATTGGAATTCTCATCCCAATTTTGTTACATAATTCTAACCTTAATTCTACGATATTTTCTAGGATTTATAAATCTAAGTATTTTCAACTCTAAGTTCACTAAATACCTGAACTTGTATGTCTTACCTTTTTAATGTAATTTTCACAGGGACAGTCCTCTTAATTCATGCACCTACCAGTGTGTATGGGCCACGTGTATATCAGTATATTCTCATCCTCCAAGTCTAACATAGACCATGAAACCACTGCTTACTTGTTTCTAACTGCCTCCTTGATAGGTATCTAGAATTTTATTGAAAGCTCATATTTCCTCAATTAGGTGTCAAGGACAAATCCTAAGTGGGAAAAGGCAGCGGCTTCACTAACCCTCAACAAAAATATCCCAAATCTCCTCAGCTTCCACTTACTTGCAAAGTACCTCCCAGTCTCAGCTTCCCTACCGTTTGATGCACATTGAAAAGATACCACAATGAACACCTGACAGACTTTTGTCAGATTTAGGTTGTTGTATTGCTCATACATGGAGCCAAAGAATGAATGCCTAGAGCAAAACAGAAAAACCATAAAACAGAAAAATGAGAAAGAGAAGAAGTAAACTCAAGACGAAACGGCCGTGTAGCCGGAGGGAAGTGTTGAAAAGGGAAGGAAACAACATAGGGAGAAAGAAAAAGGAAAATGAACAGGTTGCACATAGAGTCGTTCTGGAACTGAGTTTATCTGAAGCATCAGGCAATATACATCCTTAAAATGTATTGAGGAGTGCAGCCATTACTTTCCGTTCAACTCAGGAAAGACCTGAGATTTGGTGCCAGTACTACTTTTGCTAGTTAGCTGGTCTTCATTTTTGGGCACAAAAGGAAATCAAGAGGTTAAAGAAAAAGGATTAATGTAGGTTTTATAGAAGAAAAAAATATATTGCTCGATATTTTGGGGGAAAACATTTTTAGGTCAACTATTATTCTATTAATTGTTCAGGTGTCCGTGTTGGCAAGTTTAATGCTTTTGAAACACCGTTGTTGCCAAACTGATTGGCATTCAAATTTCTTGCCCTAGCATGCTGGACATTTTGATATTTCATCTCTGTTGAACGATGTTGTCTAATAAAATGGTTTGGAGAAATATGAAGGCAAATTTTCTGTGTAAAATTTATTTTGGATGGTTAAAATAAAATCTCACTCTTTTTGAATTACTAAAACATTCATCTGAGCACAAGATATCAAAACCTTGGAGAACCTCCAATTTCTAAAATGTCAAGTAGTGCAGGCAAGTTTTTGAACTTTTAGGTGTTTTTGTGATACAAACATCCTGTAGGTCTGGCACTAATGGTTTCTCTCAACTGCATATATCCATTCCATTAGCTATGAAGATGAGAACAATTGAAACTTTTTCCAAGAAGTGGTTTTGTAAAAAGAACTTGATGTAACAAACTTGTTAAGGATTTGTTGTCTATCACAATTGAACTTTCATTGATACATGGTGGGTGGACACAGATTAACTAGATTTTAGGATGCTTTGCAATTAGAACAAGTTATGCTTTGGGGATAAGGATGATACCTTGAGTATAGGGGACTCCACTGCTGAGTTTATTTCTACAATTTTTGCATTTCTTTGGACCTCACACACAGAACAATAAAAAAAAAATCTTACACTAAGTTTGCAGATGGATCACACACGTTCTTAGCTAGCTTATATTCAAGAGAAATGAAATTTATCTTATTTTTAATGTTCTTTTCAGGATATGAAAAAGCATATGTTAGCTAATACTAGCCCTCCTCAAAACATTTCCTTTTGAGTCTGTGCCAAGTGTCTAAGATGACTATATATCATAAAAACATCAGAAATTTTAATTATTGATAACTGTTACAATCTAAGCTGCTGGAAAATGAGTTTCCAACTAATGCTTTAAATTTTACTGTAGTTCTTAAATGCTTCTAAATGTGATGACGTTTACTTAAAGTAGTGATTGTCGCTCAGTGTTAGGAAAATTAAAGACAGGTTAATCAGTTTATGAATCAACATGAAATTTTAGCATATGAAACTTCTTTTATACAAAAACTGTGATGCTTGTTGCAATAGGTTGAGAATATATTTATTCTTGGAAAAATAATATATATATATTCAATAAAGATTTATCACTATAATAAGTTTCTTGCCAAACTTCAATTTGAGGATTTTATTTTATTCATTTACTTCCTTTTCTGTGTCCAAAGTAGTGTCTCAAAGGGAATATATATCTTAAAATATTTATGCTGGGTTATTGCTCCCTTGCAAAAAGTGCTCAAACAGCTAAAAATGTTTTTATTACGAAAAAGGAAAAGGATTGTGTGTGGCGGCCCAAACTAATCCCAGCACACTGAGAGGCAAAGGAGTTGCAAGTTTGAGCCCAGCCTGGACAGTTGAGCATGATCCTGATACAATGAACAGGTTTATTGATTGCAGCTGTAGCTTATTGTTAAGATCTTGGGTTTAAAAATAAAAAAATTTAAAAGTTTCTCCGTTGTTTAAAGAGCTAAGCTGAAATCAAATCAAATTTTCGTATTAGAAAGATCCTGTAAGTGTTCCTTTCCACTTGTTGATACGAACAACTATAGACTTAAGAACATGTTGGATATGATTTGGGGGATTTGGGCCTGTATATAGATCCCCTTTTGAATACTTCTTTCCTGCCTCTTACCATTTTTTCTCACTCTGTGTCTTTAATAGCAGTTCATCACTTTTTCTTTAGGTTAAGATTTTTTTATGCATGTACTTAAGGCAATTTCGTATGACAGACACCAATTGATGCATAATCTTTTGTGTCTGGTCCATTTCATTGAGCACTAGTTACTGAAGGTGACCCCATTTTCAGATTCTTCATATCTGTCTTTATGGCTACATAATATTTCATTGTGTATACACATTTTATCTATTCCTTTTGTGATTGGCGTGTAGGTTGTTCCCAGAATTTAGGTATCATGAATTGTGCTGCTATAAACATGGATACACATGTATCTTTATGTATGATGCTTTCAGTTCTTTTGGGAAAATGCCCAGGAGAGCTGTAGCTGTGACACATAGCATTTGTAGTCTCAGCTTTCCATAGTGATTGAACCAAATTGCAAACCCACCGACAGTTTAGAAGCATTCTTTTTTTTCCCCAACAGCCTTTCCAGTAGTTGCTTTTTGAGCTTTTCATGTAAGCCACTCTCACCAGAGTGAGATGGAATCTTAATGTTGCCATGATGTGCATGTGTTTGACAACCCAACGCATTGAACACATTTACATGTGCGTGTTGGCATTTTGTAATTTCTCTTTTCAGGGGTTCTTTTCATTTCAGTTGCCATTTCTCAATGGACTCACTTGTTTCCTTTTTTCGATTTATTTATATATTGCAGATATCCATCCTCTGAGGTGTAGCTGGCAGAATTTTCTCTTATTCTTTGGGTCATCTCTTCAGTTTCCTTTACTTTTCAAAAGCTCTTCAGTTCGATGCAGTCCCATGTGTTAATGCCTGATGCTGTTTCTTGTGTTACGTGCATTCTGTTCATGGAATCCTGTGTCCCTGTGTCTTATGGCTTTATGCCTAGATTGTCTTCTAGCAGATTCGATGTTTGTTTTGATATCTAGCTCTTTGTGTTCCATTGTGATTGGCTTTTAATATATGCTAAAAGATGGGTCTACTTTCATTCTCCCACACGTGCATATCAAGTTCTTCCAGCACCATTTGTTAAAGATAATGTCTTTTCTCCAGTGAATGGTTTTGTCCGATTTACTTAAGGATGCCTGCGTTCATCTGTGTCGCAGTTCTGTTCCGCTGACATTCCCGTGTGCTTTCGGGCCAGTGTCATGTATCCTTGATCACCGCTGCTTTGTAGCGGAGTGTGAAGCCTGGAATTGTGATTCCTCCAGCTTCGCCCTTGTTTAGGCTTGACTTAGAAATACTGGGTCTTTTCTGGTTTTATATATGTTTTAAAGTTGTATTTTTCTAGTTCTGTAAAGAATGATGGTGGTATTTTGATTGGTATTGCCTTGAATCTTGATAGAAGTTATTGAAGTGTGGCCATTTTGACAGTATTCATTCTTCGTAAGAGTAAGGGATGTCTTTCCCTTTTCCACGTCTACCCCCTTTTTTAGGGTTCTGTGTTTTGATCAGTACAGATTCTTCACTTCTCTGACAACGGTTATTTCTAAGTATTTAATTTTTTTTTGTTGCTGTTGTGAATGAGTTGATTTCCATCTTGTTGAATTCTTTAGTGGCGTATAGGAGTGCTATTGATTTGTGAGTGCTGATTTTATAATGTGCTACTTTGATGAATTTGCTTTTCTGAGAGACTTCTGATGGAAAATTCTGGATCTTTGATCCAGAGTACCATGTCCTATATAAATAGGGTTATCTTAACTTCTCCCACTCCAATATGAATTCTTTTTATTTCTTTTTCTTTCCTGATAGCTGTGCCCCAGATTTCAAGCACTATGTTGAAGAGTAGGGGTGACAGTGGACACCATTGTTGCCAATTTTAGAGTAAATAGTTTTTTTCCCATTTAGAATGATGTTGGCATAGGAGTTGACATAGATGACATGCATCAGATTGATATGAAGTCCTTCTATTACTATTCAGAGTTTTTTTTTTCATTCACGGATGTTGGATTTTGTCAAAAGCTTTCCTGCCTTGATTGAGATGATTATGTGATTTTACATCTGTTAGTGGGTGAATTACATTTATTGATTTGTGTGTGTTGAACCATCTCTGCATCCCTGGATGAAGCCCACTTGGTTATGATATATTTTTCTATGATTTGTTGTATTCTGTACTCATGTATTCTGTTGAGTATTTTTGCATCTATATTCATTAGGGAAATTGGCCTGTAGTTTTATTTTCTTCTGGGTTCTTGTTTGGTTTTGGTATTAAAGTTATTCCGGCTTCAAGAACTGACAGGAAAATGGTGTGGGTTCAGTTCCAGTTAGCTGGTGACAGGAAAAGAAGATGGCCTCTAGGTCTGGCATGTGCACCCACTGAGTTGTCCCTCTAATGAGTACAGCCCTAAGAGTCCACATCTGGCTTAACTTCAGGTCCTGGGATTTCTCCCCCCCCCCCCCCCCATATCAAAACGCCAAGGAGACCTCTCTCCTACTCCCCCTTCTGTTTTAATCCTAGTGCTAATTTAAAGAATAAATGCATGGGTTTGAAAGTACTATTGATACAAACTAAACTGAAAACCAATATACTTCATGAATATTGACACAAACCCCTCAGCAAAATATTAGGAAATATATCCAATATTACGAAAAAGAATTATGTACCATGATCAGGGTGATTTTAGAGAACTATAGGCAGTATAGGAAGTTGCTATTTTTACTTGGAATATACATATATAAGAAGAATTTATGAGAAGCAAAGTGATTTTTATCATCCGTAATTCTTTCTCTGTGATGCTTTTTCTTCAGATGTGGATTTGAGTTTTTGATATCTCATTTTTCTTCTATCTTAAGATGTGCTTTTAACATTTATTTCAGGACAAGTCTTTTGGTTATAAATTTTAGTTTTAATTTGTTTGGAAAGTCATTTTTTTTTGTTCGTTTTTGGGTAGGTTCTAGTGTTTTCTCCCCATAACTTTTGACAGGTTTGTAATTTTGTTGAAATCTAAATGTAATACATTACGTAACAGGAACTGTAGTGTGAGGGTTTGGAAAATTTTTTAACCTTAATTTGACTAGCTTTGGGACTGTGTTTAACACTTGCTGTAATTTAAATATCAGAAGCATCAGATTCTCCTAGAATCCTTGTTTTTTCTCCTTTGTCTTAGTGTTTTTTTTTGAAATCTTTAAGTCTGGGCTCCGGTGGCCTTTGAACTGTAATACTCTTATACTGTTGATGTGGAAGAGAAGAGAGGGAGAGGAGATTCTTTAAAATAATAATCAAATTTTAGATTTTTAGCTTTTATTCCTGGAATGACCTTCAGAAACATTTCTTACATTTGTTTTCATTGACATAGATAAAAGGGGAAGGCCAGGAGGGACAGAAGGTGGGTGTCGCTCTTAGTCTACTGTGAAATCGGAGTTAATAATGCTTTTCCTCCAGAGAGTCAGCCTTTGTTACAGCGTATTTCAAGACCATTGTTTTCTATCTGCATCTACCAAGACATGAAGTGAATTTTCTTGGTTTTCTCTGTGAACATCTGGCGGCATCCTTGAAGGTGCAACGTATAAGAGTGTAGGGCGCAAGTTTAATATACAAAAGTTCATTGTTTTCCTATGTGACATCAATGAACTTTTGAAATTTGAAATTTAAAACCAAATATATTTGGCTGTTTGTCTAAGAATACGTACTATATATATATGCAAAAATTATGAAAAATGGATAAAAATTCAGACAAATGGGGAAATATTTCAAGTTCATGAGTTGGAAGACAACTTATTAAAATGCTAGCTCTTCCCAAGTTGGATAGGTTTATAGTTAGTCTACATTTATTTTCTTTCTCCTTCAGACCACAAAACCTAGAAACAATGACACACCCACAGCAAATTTACACTTCAACACAGACCTTGATTTCCAGTGTTATTGTTCAAGAAAAAACCCAGGACTCTGTGGAAATGATTGATTTTTGTACCAGGGCAAGGTACATACAGCACAAATCTGGAACATCTGATACTGTCAGAAAGTAAAAAACAAATGAAAAAAAAAGAAAAAAGAAATTCCCTTATTTCAAGCAGTGCTCCACCTCCCATGATATGATAGTGTTACTTCAAAGAAAGGCCAGCTGAAGTCCTAGTTGTCACCCAAAGCTAGAACATTGGAATAGTACAAAATATTTATATGCTTATACTGACTGAAAACAAATTTATTCTCCAAAACTCTTAATCCCATTTTAATCATGAGAAAAATACCAAATGCCGATTGATAAGAGTTTACAGATGCCTGACTAGCATTCCTCACAAATAATGTAGTCATTTTGAACAAGGAAGGTCTGAAAAACTGTCACAGCCAAAAGCAGTCTAAGAAGACATACAACCAAATACAATGTGCAATTCTGGATGAGATCCTGGAAGAGAAAGAAAATTAGGTACATACTGAGGAAATCTGGTGAGGTACAGACTTGTGTTAATAGCAGCATATTACCATTGGCTCATTAATTGTGACAGATAAACAGATATCTTCCTACCAGGAGTAATTAGATTGGAAATACATAGGGACTATTTATTAACCTTTTCAAATTTTGTAATTCAAAACTCTAAAAACAGTAATTTAACACTCTAAAGGGGATATTTGTCTGATTTCATCTACTCTGGGCATGGGAATGCCAAAGAACTGCCTAAACTAGATATTTATTGATGTAGCAGATAGTGTGTCTGCTATTCATTTTAGCTACCTAACAGTTGAAACCTTTATAATGCTTGAATGTGCCCTTTAAGTAAACTCTATCCAAAAAAAATGGAATAAATGCTGACAGTGTCTAAGTTCATACCCCAAAGTAGGAATTAGGTTTTTTGTTTGTTTGTTTGTTTGTTTTTACTATGGCTAGCCAAAGTATAATTTTATGCAGTAGTCTACAGTTACTGTACAAGGAGATTCTGTTATTTCTTACATTTCTTTAAAGACGTGTAGTTTTTAGGTCATTGTGATCAAGACAAGCATTGTTTTTGTGGGCTTAAGTTTCCCTTCTTGTGGTATCAACTTGAAGTATACATTGAGTTTCTAGGGAACAACTCATCCATTTGGAGACAATAGCAAACATTTGTATAGTGGTTTCCATTGGCCCAGCATTGTTCAAAGTACTTTAAAGGTAGATAGTAACTCACCTGGTGCAACAACGTATTGGATGGTTTCTGCTACCAGTGTGCCCATGTAATAAGAACAGTGTTCCACACTGTGCAGGGGCCAAAGTGAGAACTGGGAGCTTTAGTACATTATCTGTAGTTAACCATAAAGAGGTGGCTGTAGGACATAGAGTCCATATTGTTTTGCTCTCTCTCTCTCTCCTTCTCTTTCTTTTCTCATTTTCTTCCTTCCTTTCTTTTTCCCTTCCTTTCTTCCTGACAGGGTCTCACTCCAGTCCAGGCTGGTCTTGAACTCTCTATGCTGCCCACTCTGGTCTCGAACTCGCAGCAATCCTCATGACTCAGCTTCCCAAGTGCTGGGATTATAGCCGTGCGCCATCACATCCCGCATTGGTGGTGTTGGGAATAGAACTTGGGGCCTTGTCCTTGCTCAGCAAGTAGTTTAACCACTTAGCTATGCTCCCACCTCTTAGAGTCCATATTATTAAAGCACTACATTTTTAGTTTATATAAAAGTGGTACATGGAGTTCAGCTAACAATTATTAAACTAAATTTAACCTGAGGATGCCTTTGTAGCTTGAGTTTCTGTGCAGAAACTGTAACCTAACCTAATAGGTCATCAGACAGAAATTTCAATTCAGGAGTCTCTTCAGCCAGTCGCCACAGCTGCGCTCCAGCCTGCTGCAGGCTTGCCACATGATCAGACCACGTTCACCTCAGGTGAACACTGGGTTATAATCAATCAAGCTGTTTCTGCACTGCGTGTCTGCTTTCTGCTCATAAATGCTGTCTGCCAGTGTTCAGAACAGAACTCTCTGAACCTTTTCTTAGGGCTGCCTCATTAGCAAATTGATCTTTAGTCAATTAAGCCCTGTTTCCCTAAACTTCTATTTTAAGTCAATATTTCTTTAATATAAAGTTTCATTTTCTCCAAAATTCTCAAAGAATTGATTCCGTATTCTCCATGCACTGTTGAGAGGAAGGCAACCTGGTACTGCCTTTTCCACTGTAACCTCAGCCTTTGAATAATTCCTTCGCTACCGTCTGGGTTTTCGACCCCAGTTTCCAAGGAGGGAAAGGGTTCTAACTTATTTCTCAAATTGAAGAGAAATTTCTTGAGTTCTGAGGGGGAAACTGATTCGTGAGCCATTCCCCCCCAAGCCAACTGAAAACAGTGATTGTTAGTTGTGACCCTGATAGAATTTTTTTGAGCATAAAATTTTCAACCTAACGAATGAAAAGTATTTGAAAACAAATTTCCAAGATACCAGACACTCATAAGTGCCATCAGATACCTAATCATAGTTCTTTTTTGCTTGATCAGAGATATTCCCAGGAAGGAGATTGGCAGTTCAGTTGGTGGCACTTTTGCTCCTGAGCTATGACTAAAGCAAACTCCCAGGCATTCAACATGCCTCAGATAGAGAAATGGAAGAAAAGAGGTGTTTATTTATAGTATTAATGTGTGTGTGTCTGTGTGTGTGTCTGTGTGTGTGTCTGTGTGTGTGTCTGTGTGTGTGTCTGTGTGTGTGTCTGTGTGTGTGTCTCTGTGTGTGTCTCTGTGTGTGTGTGTGTGTGTGTGTGTGTGTGTGTGTATTTGTTATTTTTGAAGTGCTCAGGTGTGTAGGTTAAAATCCAGTTTGGATAATTACGTTCTTCTCATAGAAATTCCACCTCCAATTTTACCTGCCAAAATCAGTTTCTCCAGCAGTTGGAATTCTAAACAGTCTGTCTGCAATACTGTTCTCTAGTTGTGCTTTGCCATAGCTGCCCACTTGCTACCTCCCCCCTTATAGCTGTCTGGCTTGAAGAAATGCAAGTTTTTTCTCAGTTATAATTAAGCTTTTTAAATAAATGACAGCACGTTAAAGTGTTAAAGTGATATAGTACTTATTAAAACATAATCCTGACTATATGTCCTCATGGATCTTGGAATTCTGTTAGTGGCTAATTTGCAGATTTTTCATTTTCATATTCTGCCAGTCCAGACTTGATGTACTCTCTTCTTTTACATTTTAAAAAATAACAGCTATGTTTTATGGTTCTTTTATATATGTGAGTGTGTCCCTGCCTGATGAAAGCTTATTCTGGGTGTTGGTATTCATTGTAGGAAGTATGATGTAATGTAGCTTAAAGAGAGAGCACCTTAGAAGGAAAATAAAGCACCTCAGTATCATGTGTCAGTTTCCTTTCTTGTACTGTGAAATACTTGAAACAAAGACTCTTCTTCTCAAAGAGTTAATAACTTAAAAATTGAGGGAACCAAGGATAACAAGAATTTCCCTTAAACTTAATATTCAGAAGAGGCAAATTCGATATTAAAGGCAGGGTAGTTTTGATAACTGATTTCATTACGTGCCTTTTTAAAATCCTCTCACACCATTGTTGTTATCCCCAAATACAAGAGAAGCACATTCTAAGTTTCTTTCTTCCTATCAGATATTTTTACATGTGTTGTACATGTCCTTTTCTTCATCTTGAACCAAGCTCTACCAAGTGCGTATTTATATTGAATGTCAAGCTTTCAATAATGCCTGTATGTTGCATAATAATCACTAAACCTCATTAAAGCACTGAGAACTTTGAAACGTTCAAAGCATTCGTCATCATAGTAAGACAGTTACTTAACATATAAGGTAAAACAGTTCCAAATCAAAGTTGAAGTCACAACCTAAAGCCTCGCAGTACAACTAGGATAAAGCCTGCCACTGGCCTTGCTCTTTCCTCATCCCGATGTCAGTTGTTGTCACTGTCGTTTGCCTTGAGTATTCTACTGCAGTCACCAGCACCAGAAGTACAAGCACTTCTACAGTAATCAGATCTTCCTCTCTCCAAATATCAATCAACGCTATTGCTAATTTTAGCGCCAACCTGTATTCTAATTGTAGCTATTTCAAATCCATGCCACCACCCGTTTCCAGATAGTGAGGGAGAACCAATGTTAAAGAAAAACGAGAGCCTGACAGTAGTGGTAAAAAAAAATTTTTGTTGAGCATGTACTGCAATAGGGAAGACTGCCCTCACGTAGATATTGTATCAGATTCTAACTGTGAGAGGAAAAGGTGAGAATTTATAGCCAAAGATCAAAGTAGTTTGGTTAGGGGATGGAAAATTATTATAACAAGAAATTAATTATTGCTGAACTGACCTACCATGTTTCTTGCTAAGGGAAGGCTGGCTAATTGGTCATACCTAGAGGTTGGGAGTGGACGAGGATGTTGGTCAGATATTGAGAAACATCAGATATTGAGGGTGAGGATTCTCGAAATGATTTGACAAGTGACTGTGACTTTCTCATTGATTGGACACAATATCCAACGCATACAGATTATGGGAGAAAAGAGTTACTTTAGCTCCTATTCCCAAGATCTCAGTCTGTTCCTATTTGGCTGGAAAGGGTGAGATGGTGGTAGGGTCTGGCAGGGAACAGGTGCTTGGGGCATTGTAAGAGGAAGAGGAGGGGTTGGGGAGAAGCTGGGTCAGGAGTATACCCTTCTGGGCCAAACCCTCAGCGATCTGCCCTTCCAGCTCAGGGAATCCCTCCTTACAGCGAGTGAAATCCCTAAGTTAAGCCACTTGATCCAGTTAATTTTCAGAATACATTCAACTTCCAAATGATCCATTTGCAGAGATAAGAGAACCAAAGCACAATAGCATCATTTATTCTTGCTAAAAATAGGTGCCATAAGAGTGGAACTACTGGAGAAGAGGATCCAAAGGAATCTGATACTGGGTCAAGGTCAAAATCTTTATTACAAGCGTGCAGTAAGCAATGTTACGTATCTGGATGGTGTAACTTGCAGACCATCAGATCGTCCCACCTCAATACAACCCTTAAGATCATAGAACCTAGCTGGGTGTGGTGGCACATGCCTCGAGTATAAGAACCCTGGGAGGCCCAGGCAGGAGGATTCCAAGTCAGAGCCCAGCTGGGAAACGTAGTAATCTAGCTAGACCCATATCCAAAACACAACAAAACACCCCTGCGCCACCACCAATACCAGTAAGGGCTGGAGTTGTAAGTCCATGCGAAGGTCTTGGGTTCTATCCCAAGTACTGCCCAAAATAAAACACTGGCCTCTGCAAAATAAAAAACCCCAGAAGCTTTAAAAATTAATCTCTACTTGAAAAATTGTTGGGAGTTGTAACTAAAATTGTCTTGCATCAGAAAATGGGGGAGTCACATACTTTCTGATCTGCTGTGCTATCAGATAACTAAGAGGGCAGTTGGATTGTTAGGGCCTGCTAAGGACTGTCTCCTTGATCAAGCTTATGTCAGGCTTTTGACTCCTGACTAGCTCTGCCCTTGGCATGCTGAGTGCAGTTTTAGCAAGACTCACTCTACCTACCCAATCTATCTAGACTTCCCTTCAAGTTCTTTTTGCCCTGCCCTTGAAATTATTCATGTTCTTTATGGTGATTTTCTATCCAAAATGCTCTCACCTTACTAATCAGCTATAAATACCCAACTGTCTTTCCTGTATTCACAATTCAGTTTTCTCTTGTGTATAATAGGGTTGTGATAAATATTGTCTTTGCCTGTTTAACTATCGGGCTAATTTTCTTTGATAGGCAAAGCGTGAGGTTGTGTTGAGTGGCTGTTTTCTTAGCCAACAATATGAGGCACCTATTTAGTGGACAAGTTTTGATTGGTAGATTTATATAAATGCAAATACATAGTACATAATGAACATTTATTATGACCCATTCGCTCTTAAATGGATATTTAAAAAGTGGGACTCAGTACTTTTCAATTTTAATCAAGAAGAATTGGAAAATAGTTACAGGATGATGAGTTTATCTGATAAGTGTAGGTGTCTGAGACCAAACGAAGGTCCCAGGCAGATTTGCTTTGGAGTGAAGGATAGCTTGCACAAGAGGTGCACGCGTTGAAAGGAAAGGAAAGAGACACAAGTGGCAAAGGTATATGCATATTGGAGAGAGAACAAAGATGTGATGGGATTAGGTTTTGTTCCTCAGCTTTGTGTATTCCTATTATTGAGCGAGCTCTAACAAGTGTCCCAGAAAGCACTGGAAAGAGTATCAGCTTTTTTCTAATTGCTTATTAAATTTTACAAATGGAGGATAAATTTGTTTTCTTTTCCACTTCTTACCCAGACATGGTGGTGGCTGAAAATACTGCTTTTCTGTTTCTGGAACTATGAGTTTAGTGGATACTGAACTAAAATGTAAAATACTGAAAAAAAATTTGTTTAGTAGAAATAGGCAAACAAATGAAGAGTTTTAAAATAAACTATTTCAAAATTGAACACGCTAAGCTTATTTTTCAGATTGTAAATAAATTTTCCTCTACCTTTTTCTGATGGACTTCCAAGTAACAAATGATGGATTCACCAGAGAAGAACAAATTTATTAACGTGAGTCTCAAACAGGTGGCTTTATATTCAGGCTTAAGTATCATTGTCCACTGAGGCAACGAAGAGAAAGAGGTAGGCTGGCTAATGAGAGATGCCTGGTAATGATAAAGTGAGTGAGTGTCTGATTGTTTATGCAAATTTAAGCAAAAGCGTCTTTCGATGGTGAGTTTCTTCTTAGAGTCATCCTTCTCATCCTGCCACATCAAGGCTTCATCAAGAGATTCCTTTTCTAGATGTGAACATTCCTCAGAAAGGATAACTTGTACTTTTGTCTTAAGAGCTTCTCTGTGTCTTCATTTCTTAAAATCGTAAGTTCAAACTAAACCTTATGCCAAGGAAGCACATGTTGGGATGGCCCTATTCTGGCCACCTACCCTGTATAGGATTATCATAGACTATACCATTTAGGTTGGTTGTCAAGAAGTAGTGAAATATTTGTAATGAACTGAGCTATTTACATTCCTTATCTTTAAGACCAAAAAGAAACTTTTTTTTTAATTTTGTTGGTTGGTTTTTAGAATAACTTTTGGCATTGAAAAATCAAAGCTATCTTGCTTGTGAAGGGCTTGAACTCAAGACTGGTTAAGATGTAGTCTATAACAATATCAAAACTTTGAGAAAGACTCTTTGTTCAACCACCCACCTCTGAGGCTACAACTGGCATTGGAAAATAGAACTTTAGATTGTTTTCTTGCAGAAAGAAATAGATTTCCTAAGCTTCCTCAAACCTAGGGCATAAATTCCACTCTCACTTTCTCCACAGCCCAGGTGAATGGACAGAATATACACACGCTGACACCAGAAAGGTGAAGTCCAGTTTGGATTCTTTAAACAAGGAAGGAGAAAATTCTGGTCCAAGAAGGGATGAATAAGCCTGGTCATGTCTATTGACTCATGGTATTTTCTTCCCCTGTGTTTTCTATAGAAGACATACATCTATAAACAAGGAGATGGTGGTTTGGATAATAAGATTTCTCTCTTGGCTTGGGGCTAGCTTTGAAGAAATCTTTTTTTTTTTTCAAACCAAGGTAAATGACCTCCTTGGTGTGGTCAGCACCAAGCAAAGGAACCTAAGTGGTCAGTAACAGAACAGGGCTTTGAATACACTTCATAGAAAAGAGCAGAATCCATTCCATTCTCTAAGGATCACAGTGTATTGCTCCAGAGATTCACACTGAGAACACAGGAAATGCCAGGGCTCAGATCCCTAGTAATACTGTTTCTTTTCTTACATAAGGAATGATTCTTCTTATTCCATTAGGAGCTTTCTAATTCATAATTTATAGCGGAGGGTCCCTAGATGGGATGTGACTCTTCAATAAAATTGTGTTGCCTGGTAAATTTTTTATCAGCATATTCATAGGGTCATTTTGCTGTGGTATTTGCTTTAAAGAATGATTTCCTTAGGTCATTTTGTTCATCTGAATATGGCTAATATTGGTATACTCAAACCAGTAGAGAAAAAACCTGACAAAAATAGCATTAAATCTCTTCTAGAGATAAAATGAATAAAAGTGATGAGAAAAAGATGAATATTGTTCTCAAATCCTAGTGGTCTTTGCTTTGGCAGAAACAGAGCTGATGTTTATGCATTGAATTTCTGCTTAGATTCCATGAGTATCTGCATCAGAATCAAAATCTGCCTTCATGACTCCTCCCATTAAATTCAAGGAGTATTGTGTGACCGCATCAAACTAGTCAAATGTTGCCAATTCCAACAAAGAATCTGATGAGATTCAGACCATTTGAAAGTAATTACAACCTTGAACACCAAGGCTCTTCTACTCTCACAGCAGAATGTTACTTTTCTAAATGAAGAGTACGTATAAAGGACAATTGCGTTGTATACTAAAGAAGAATCGAGACAGGAAATCACTGCCTACATTCCAGTCCACCAAGCACTGCAGAGGTCACAGCATCAGAAATCTCTCAGGAAGTCTTTTCAATGGTGCAGGCATGTGGTTAATTATAGATAAGAAAGACTAACACTGAAAAAGGCTAAAAAATCCTGTTTTCATACCAAATTCCTCTGAGTGAATATAATTATCATGTGAGCCTTTCCAATCTACACCAGGAAATTTTTGGTTTATATGTAACGTATTTAACAACTATGTTGCTAGCGAATGTCGTTTGATTCTGTCATGTGTAAGGTCTCCCCTGTTGCTCCCACAAAATAATCAGCCAAACCCAAACAGCAGTTTTCTCGGTGAGGTGCCATCTTGCTCCTGTGGCCAGATTCATGAAATTGCTTTCACAGGTTTTCAAGAACCGTATCGATCTGCTCAGATTCATCTGTTGGAACACACAGGGCTTCTGTCTCCTCTGCCATCTTTTCTCCGATATGTCTTGGCTTCATTTTCCCTTAAGTTTCTCTTTCCCCCAAGATGTTCAGGGTAAAAATGACCTTTAGTAAATCCATTTCAGAGCTCCTCCATCAGTCCACAACAATCTGTTTTTTTTTTTTTTTGTAGTTTAAGAAACCAGCGTTTAATCGTCATTAAAATTCCAAGCACTTTAAAGGATGGATGTCTTACCCTTGTCCTTCCATTTATGTCTTCGAGGTTTGAAAAAAAAAAGAAAATCCTACCTTCACTGTATTTTATTTTCATAGAAGTGAAAACAGCCTCAGGTGAAATAAGCCAATCGTGACTCACTTCTACCTTCCAGTTGTTCATATGTCTCCCGAATGAGTTACCATCATATCTTTGGCCAAGATCATGGGCAAATTCATTGTGTAGAGATGCCATCTAAAATACCACAATAATTATGTAGATGGTTTTTACTTTTTAAAACTTAATCCTTTCATTCTTCTACCAACAAAGAACAGAAAATAAAACTCATTTAACTCCTGTTTCAGAATTTCAGTGCTACTTTGTGTCTCCTTTCCTCTCCTACAGCCCTGTTGTAATCTTAATCATATTTCTAATATTTATTTACATCAACTTGGAAAATTTTCATAAGTGTTATCGATACTGTATTGTTTTAAAATAGGACAGTTGCCACATAACGAATGCTTCTTAAAAGGTTAATTGAATTTGTTTAAACAATAAAAATGGAAACTTTAAACAGAGCATTCTGTTACACATACTGTTCTCCGCAGATGGTCCAGACATATGGGCTGTTGTTACTTTTCTCCTTGTCCGTCTTGCCTACCCCATGTTTGTTTCCTGGATGCAAATCTGTCTGCTTATCTATCATTCAAACACCAGTGTATGGAAAAGAGTTGGTGGAAAGGAAATCGGGTTTACTCAAGGGCCAGCACCCTGAGGCTGCTGGAAGGGGTGTGATTTTCCCACTTCTCCCCAGATGGACTTTCTTGGGAAAACCAGGAGAGAGGCAATGTACGGAAAAATGGGTAGGAGACTGAGCCTTTCTCATCTGATGCGTGTCTTTATTTTTTTTTCTCACCAAAATACCACAAATGACCTCAACCTCATGGGACTAATTCCTATAATTCCTTAAACAATTATTAGATTTTTTGAGACAGAGAAAGAGAGAGAGAGAGAGAGACAGACAGACAGACTGACTGACTGACTTGCTCTGTAGCCCAGGCTAGTCTTAGACTCACGTCACGGCAATCCTCATGTTGCACCACTATGCCCGGCTTTATGTTGTGCTGGGGAAATGAACTTGGGACCTTGCAATTGCAAGGCAAGTTCTTTGATTGCTGTGCCAGCCCAAACATACTACATTTGTAAAAGTCATATGTCACAGCGGTATACGTGATGTGTTAGTTGATACACAGGACTAAAAGGAGCGTTACATATTATGTTAACTGGATGTCAACAGTTGCTCTGGGTTCTATAAAGAAAGATTATCAGCAGTTACCTTCTTAATCTTTTAAGTGCAACTTGTCTTGAGATGTAAAATACCAGGCAAAGGGAGGAGAGAGTAACTGAGAAGGACAGCGCAAAGAATGGCCAGTGGGATGTGTTTGCAGGAGCCTCAGGGAAGCGCACAAGGCAATTTGTTCACAGTAGTCGCATGGGAGAGGACAGGGTTTTTTCTTTCATTTTTCTACCAACAATGAACAGAAAATGAGGCTCATTTTGCTCCTTTTTCAAAATTTCAGTGCTAGATTTTGTGTCCTTTCCCCTCCTACAACCCTGTTTTAAGGAACTAAGATGTTACATCTGGTGAGCAGTAAATTTCACTACATCTTAAAATACAGGATACCTATGAGGCAGATGAATGTTTATTTTTTAAATAGAAGCACATTTTAAATAACAGATGCAGAACTCCTGCAAGAATCTTAGAAAAGCTTTCTAGAATATTACTTTAAGCCACATTGTAGCAAATATTGAGCATTCTGCATCTGACCCTGTTTTCCCATATTGATGATGATCTCATCAGCAGATCTTTTAAAAGGCTCATCAGTTTTGATAAAAGCTTTTGAGTCATGACATATTTGTTTAATCATTCAATCTATAGACCACCTTTTCCATTAATCCAGAAAATTATGGGAATAATTGTGCAGTAATAGGCCTATCAAGATCTCCATGTGAGCTGTGACCCCCTCCATAGAAATATCTGGAGCCATATCTACCTGACTGAAGTCCTATGGCTTTTTTTCCCCCCAGATTCTTTGTGACCTGAACAAAGAGTTGGACGGGCCACATGGTCTGTGCCATAGCTCCTCCAAAACTGCAAGTAACTTCTTAGTCACGATTGATTACAGCTCTTTCCCAAGCCTCGAATGACTCCAGCACTATGTCATCCTTGCAAATAACCACCTCTCACTCATGGTACACATTGTCACATGCTTACGGAAAAGGAACATATAGTCTTGCAGGCTGGCAGGGGTCCAAAAAGACTTCTCAGTCCACCTCGCTCCATTTTGACCTCCAGAAAAGGTGTTGCTTGGCTGTACCCTCCTGTGAGGGTGGTACGGAGAAGCAGCTGTTCTGGCCCAGGGTCTGCCTGGCCCGCCACCAGGAACCATGGATCTTGGTTGTTCCTGTGAACAGTGCCAGAAGTGTGAAGCTACTAGGCCCTCCTCTTGTTCCTCCCTCCAGAAAACTTCATGTTCGCTCAAAAATGTATTTCATCTGGTTAATTTCTGCTTTGTCCCTAGCCCTGATCTCCTGCCTTGAAGCCATCTGGTGGTTCATAAGCCGTCTGCCATTCTTACACGCTCCATGTGTGTGTGCAGAGTTCCCAGCTTCATCTGCACTGAAATGACCCTTGAAAATGGTCTTCAATTTCATTCTTCTCCCATGTGCCATTAGCTCGCTTCCAGGTGGTTGTACTGAAGGAAGAAGATTCTACTACCGCCTTGTCCTTTAAGTCCCATGAGCCCTACTACTACCTTGTACTGTAGTGTCATTATCATGTCTTTCCTCAGAAAAAATTGAATCATAAGACTGCACGTATCCTTCCATGGGAATTCAGATAAAAAAATCCAGGATGATCTATGATCTCATGCCCTCTACACCCCTGTAGGCTTTCCTCCCAGAAGAATGACCTCTTAGGAGGGAAAGAATAGGATTCCTGGGAAAGTGTGATTGCTGTCTCTTTTCTTAAAGTTATCTTGATTCTGGCAACCTGTGACTGCAAGAATTCCCCAAGTCAGACTGGGAAGGATAAGCGGTCTCACCTCAGTGAAAGTGATTTCGTTTATAGCATTGATTTACTTCCAGGAAAGAATTTTCAAGGAGTATCTCCAGTTGATTTGATATCAGCACTCTTTGTGATAATGAACATGGATTCATGACACTGTTTGGGACAAACATTAGCAACTGTAGCCTTTACCATGAGGATTCTAGTATTCTTGCTTCCATGTTCTGATCATTGCCCCAGCGTTCCTGTTGTGAAGCAAGATGAACTCTGCCCCTCTGAACGATGGGCCTTCACCCCATCTTTGAGAGCAAAGATTTAAATTTGAACTTTGGCCTGGGAATTTCTTTGCTTTTGGAGAAGCTTCCACAATGATATTTTGCATATAGGAATATTTTAGTATCTGCTAAAATGTTAGTATTAAAAATACTATGACTTTGGGATCTAGGCAATGAAATCATTACCTTCGAAAAAGAGTTGACGTTGAAATCAACTGCATTACTTCGTAGGAGGAAATGATGTAGCAGGTGAATGGAGCATAACTGAGAAGATCCTGTGGGGCCAGGTCTTTATCCTTTCTACTGCACTGGTCAACGTTTGTTTAACTAGAGAGCTGAGGGCCAAGCCACAGAATGATTTGCAAGAGACTTTGAGAACATGATTGTAGAATAGTTGCTTTAGTTGTGATGTCCATGTGTTCCACCGAGCTTTGTTAGGGATATGTGTATATATATATATATAGTATTTTTTATATTACTTTACCTGACAATTCTGAGAACTTAACAAATGTTATGAAAGATCTTTGTAAATTACAAAGTCCAATACAAATACAAAATCATACTATGATTTTGATTTCCTTGTTGGCAAAACTTATTGCATACGGCGACTGCAATGTCACCTCATGCAGTTGGTAATAGTTCATAGGAGTGCTAGATGGTCCCAGTTGTACCTTTAAATTTCTTTAAGGGAAAGGGCTGGGCTTGTTACCTTGGTAGGTAAAGGAAAAGTTGGCTGCTTCTGGTCAATGCTGTTACACAAATGCATACCAGTTCGACACTCATGTCTGTCTGCCCTGGAATTCTTAGCCCCTCTAGTCTCCCATGGTGTGTGCCTTGCCAACTCCTGAGCTTGAATGTGCTGTCCTTCCTGCTTCTGCTCCCAGGCCCTCTGGCTGTTGCTGGGTCCACTACAGATTCATGCTGCATGTTTACTGGTGCTCAGAAATCTTGTGTTCTGTCTCTTACTAATTTTTATTTTGCTTCTGGAGGTGACAGGATTGCTCAGTTTGAATTTTGCTTCCACTGTTAAGTATAGCTTTAATAATTGATTTTCTTTGTGTTTACTGAGAAGCATGCAGTTTTCTAATTTTATTCTCACTTTTTTGTTTTTAGTGTAAGGTTCTACTTAACCTTCTAATTTCCTCGTTACTCAGAACTCTTTATTTAGTCTTAATTCGCTGCAGCATTGTGTACTGTGCACACCTCTGTAGGATGTAGATGTGTCAGGTGAAAAGGAGATGGCGCACCTAGTGTCTTTTTCTTTTGGAATATTTTTCTTTGGCTCCCATTACTCGGATTTTTCTGCTAGTCATTGTTCTTAGACCTGCACAACTGAATTTCCCCTCTTCTGTTCTAATTTTTCTAGTTGAAGAAATCTTTAACCTCCATGGTACAGCATTTTTTAACCTAATAAATTCACTGAGATTTGTTCATTTTTCTTAGTAATATTCTCTTTTCACTTGTTGATGTTTCTCTCCTCTTTTTTTTTTGTAGCGATTCCCTTTCTCCCCCCAACGCCTTAAGAACTATAACCATATCATTTTTTTTCTGTAATGGGAATCAAGCCCAGGGATGTTGCACAATCATCAGCCCTTTTTATTTTTAGTTTAGGGACAGGATCTCACTAAGTAGCTCAGGCAAGTCTTGAACTTATAATCTTCCTGCCTTGGTCTCCCTCAGCTGTGGGATTATAGGTGGGTGCTGTCATGCTCAGCTTCCACACGCATGTTTAGGTTATCTCCATTAAAAACAGGTATAGAATAAACATGTGCAGCAACGTATTTCAATTTCTACAAGTTATGGTAAATTTAAGCAAAGTATATTTATTGATGCCAGTGTGATAGCACATACCTATAATCTCAGCACTTGAGAAGTGGATGGTGAATTCAAAGCATTGACACATTTGATAGAATTTCTCAGCATGTATTTTGGAAGTTGTAGAAAAATTACATTAAAAGAAGTATTTGCAAGACAAGGCTATACAGAGAAAGTTCAGTGTGTTCAAGTAGGACTTCAAAGCTTTTTGTATGTTAATATTGGCTAGAGATGGAGTATGCTGTGTTTCTTGAGCTTAAACACAAATCCTTTAATTCCTTATTTTTCATAAGTTATTTTCTGAGCCTCATATTCCAGGAAGCATATTTGGGGAAAAGAGAATTTATAGGCTGATTTTTTTTTCTCAGAGCTCTGACATCCTCCTAGAGATAGCCCTCTGTGACTGGCTGTCCTGGAGAGGACATGGAGTTGGAGCCAGAGGTTGTGAATTATCAGCCAGCTGCTTTCTGTTTTGGGGCCCAGTACTCTTACGAGTTTGCCAAGAGGTGGTGTAACTGTCTACACAGTGGAATCCATTTTCCCACTTGGACTTGCCTACTTCCCTCCAATCACCTCGTCTGCTTCTAAGCTGGCTTCTATCCACTCTTCTCTACTGATTTAATTCAGCAGCTGGGCCAGGATGAAATTTTGGGTTTGAACTGAAAAGAAATAAAATGTAGAAAGATTAATATCATTGTTTGGTTTCCTGGTTTCTGACTTTTTTCAGAGTCCAATGGGTTTGTAGTTGACTGGGTAGGTGATTATAACTTTTTTTTAAAAAAGGATCCTGAAATTGAGCCTAGTTTTCATTGCCTTGGGAGGCTGTTGACTCTTAAGTGTTTGGAAAAATTCAGTGTTGTCTAATATCTCTCTACTTGAGGCACATGGAAGGCTATTGGCTACTCTAAACAAGGGTTTCAAAATTTAGGGAGAAGGCATGTAATAACAACGTGAAACAGGATCGTTCTATGACTAAACATAAAAGCTATCTTGATAAATGGTCATTAAAAACTGTGAGTTACCATAAAATGATATCCAGGCTCTTTCTGTGCATCACTAAAGGCTAAAAGTCATCAGTTGGCAACCCTTGACTTGAACATGGAACAGTGACATGGGAAGATGAGGGAGAAAGAAGGAACTGGACACTAGTGTACTTACTGTAAAGGATATGGGGAAAGAAGAGGGAGGGGGGGCTTAAGCTGTTCAGCCTTTACTTCACCAGTAGCTGAGGCCTTTCAGTACAGAAAACCCAGAGTAACGGTAGAGCAGCCTCATGCTAGCTGAAGAGTGGTGAATCTGAGTCTGTATTTTTAGGAACTTTGCCCCAAGTATAGTAACTGTGGAACTAAAAACATTTGCCACAGGGCAGATCCCATTGCTTTTGTGCTAAACATTTTCCAAATGTCAGTGTGTTATGATTGCATACCATACCTGAGATCAAACAGCTGTGCCTAATATGCCAAAGATTGTCAATTGCTTTTCATAGTCTTGAATAAAGTTATCAAGAGCAAGTTGCTTCATATACTGTTTACCCAGCAGTGGGAATAAATTTGCAAGCATTTTGATTAAAAAGATTGCATTAGTTAAGATTCTTGGTTGAAAAAAAAGGCAAAACAACTTTAATTCAACCAGGAGTCTTATTTGAAAATTAATAGGGGGCAGATCACAGAGTTGAAGGAAAAGTGGCTGGTCTTAGGAAGAGTGGGTGTTGCGTTAGTGGAGTGTTAGTCTTTGCCTTTCTGTGGGTGTGGCTACTATTTAAATAAGGCTCATTGCTGTCTGACATGACATTGAGTAAAATGAGAAAGGTAGGCAAGGATCTGGTACCCCTGAAGACAAGGAATAATCTCTCCCCAAATGCTTCTTGTAATAAAGGCTCCTTGTTTTCAAGAATGCATTTTACTAGCATTCTTGTGGGAGGAGTGATATGGGGGAACTCTTTCTTTCTGGCCTTCCTGAATGAATCTTCTTGTTCAAAAATCAGGTGGTTTAATCTCTTTCTTGTTTTCCTTAGTGTTTGGGGAGGTAGTTTCATGCATGAGTAGCTGTTTAAATTGATGTATTTTTTTTTTTTGTTGAGAGATTATTGATGGAGTTTCTTGCGCTGCAACTTGGCTTTGCCTCTGAATAAACTGCTATCTTTTTCTGAATCAAGAATAAAATAATAAAAGTTTTTATTTTACTTTGGCTTATGCCCTCTTCAATAGTTTAAAAAATGTACAATGAATATTTAACCTATATTGCTTGCCTCCTCTCTAAAGACTTAACATTTTCTGCCAGGCAGTCCCAGTCGCAACAAATTCCCTGAAGTTTTGTTTACCTGTGAATGTTTTTTTCTTTTACATTTGAAAGGTAATTTCATGATAAGAATTCCAAGTTCATATTTCTTGTCTCTCAGTACTTCTTAAATATTTTGTTCTCATTTTCTTGCTTTCAGTATCTCTCAGGAAAAGTTAGACATAGCTAATTTTATTTCTCTAAGAACTAAATGTTTTTTCACCTTTGACATAAGATGTATTCTTCATTTTTCTTCCTGTATTAGAAAACGATATCAGATTAGTAACTCCTTGTCACTTGGACAAAATACTCAACATGTGCAACTTGAAAGAAGGTTTATTTTGGTTCATATTTCTGCAGATTCAGTCTGTAGTTAGTGGGTTCCAAGGCAGAATTGACAAAGTCAATGCAAAGGGACATTGCTCAGCTCATCATAGCCAGGATACAGAGAGGATGACCCAGGAACAAGAACACACCCTTCTAGATCACAACCCAGGGACTTGGCTCTTCTGACTAGACCGGTCTCCTAAGAGCACATTTAGCACTGAAGTCATTAGTGAGTTAATTCAGTGGTGAGTATAGTACCCCCAAGAGCCAATCAATCACCTTGAAAAGTCTGAACACGTGAGACTTTGGAGGGAGGGCATTTTATATCTAAACTATTGTACAACTATGGTCTTTGGGTTGTTTACTGTGTTTTTCATGTTTCTGAGCTTCTTGGACAGGAAGTTTGGTGGCTAACATTAGTTCTAGGGCAATTCTTCAGTGCTTAAAATAAGACTCCAGTTTCTGTCTTTTCTCACTGGTAATCACATTACTCTTACCGCGTACCTTTGGGAGCTGTCCATGGTGCTTGTTTTGTTTTTGTCAGACTTCATTTTGCTTTCCAAGGCTTTTTCTCTGTTTAAATTGCCCACCTAGTCTTACTCTCTGCTTTTTAAATTATAGCCCTTAGTGTATTAATCACAGTTGTTTTAAATTCCCTATCAGGGAAAGCCAGTTTCCTTGTCAAATCCAGTTCTGAAACTTGAGCTGTCTCTTCAGTTGTGTCTTTTCCTGATTTTTGATATGCCTCATCTTTTCTTCCTGCTACTTGGATACAATGTAATGAGTAAAGGGAACTAATGCACAAAGGTCTTTAATAATGTGGTAAAGTGGCGCGGAAGGGGACCATTCTATAATCTTATGAATACGTTTCAGTCTCTAGTCTGTGATACCAACTGTGAGCTTCCTGGAGGTGCTCCATTTTCTTTTCCTACTTGTGCAGGATAGGATGGCTAAGTGGTGTTGGAATTGGGTATTGTCCCTTCTGTGGGTTGGTTGGGTTCTCTTAACATTCTAGCAGCTTAAGCTCTGGTTATTATTTTTTTTTCCTGAGGCCAATCTTTGATGAGAACGAAGTGCCCAGGCATATTTCAATGCCCAAAGGAGACTTTACTTCCTTGTTTCATGGGGGAATCTGACTGAGCTCCAGGAGGGAATCTCACAGTGTGAGAGATTACTCTCCCTGTGGCAAACACACATAGACTTTTTTTTTTTTGCTTCCAAGACTCAGATTTACTGAACCTCTGTCAGTTCATCAGCTACAGTTCATATTTTTCTTGTGGAACTTCACATTTAGTCTTTGTTTGGAAAAGCATGGGTCTTGGTACAAACCTGTCTTTCTAACTTTATGTGCTACAGTTTGCCCTGTGACATTTCCTTACCTGTGGATCTAAATAGAGTTCTTGATTTTTCAGTCTGCTCATCTTACTAGTGTTTGTTTAAAAGGACAGATTCTTTACCTGGGAAACTGGAACCTAGAAATATGATTATGTGTGTATCTTGATAACTTAATTCAAAAAATTAATGTACCTTAGTGAAATCATATGTCCTACCAGTTGCATGTACATTTTTCTTGTGAGTGTGTCTCAGAGACTTTTAAAAAGGCGAGTAGACTTCTGTTAGCATACTAAAATTACTCAGCTTTAAAGAGATTAAAGTAGTTTAATCTGAGCCAAATATGAGTAACCATGATCTGGGAACACTGAGTCACATTGTTCTGAATGATACGTTCCATTCTGGAAGAGCTTATGAATACTTACTGTTGCAGAACAAAAGAAAATCACAGGTCAATATGTTTGCCGTTTACCTAGGTGGGGGTCTCAGGTAAGTGTCCTATAGTGAAGCAGGGAAGTCTGTGTCATAGGATTCAGGTGTTATTTTACATCATTCTTAGCTTTAAGAGTTGGTGAAAGCTAGAAATCTGCTAAGTTTTCCAACATATTCTGAGAAATTTATCTATTAGTGGGGAGAATGTTAGGTCAAATACAAAAGTTAAGGTAATTGGCTCTTCACGGGCCTAAAATAGCCTGGGGTCATTTTGGCTTTTGACCCTACCACATTTCATCTTTCCACAGTCATGATGTTGCAGTCAGCCAAGGTCAAGTAGTCTGCAAGATCTCTAATATAGATACAGCTTCTTTAGAGAACTTCAGTTCACAGCTCAATATAATTGTTGATAGCTAGATTTGCTGTTGACTCTTTAAAGTGTGCATTGTACAAATTAAAATGTGCTTAAAGTATAAAATAGGCACTAAAACTCAAAGTTTTAGCACAAAAATATATTTTAATATTTAAGTATTAGTTTAATTGGATATCTTAAATGTACCAGACAGACTAAATCCTGTTAAAACTGATTTTATATTTTTAACTTATTAAAATAATTATTAAAAAGCTTCATTACACATATGGCTCACATTTGTGATTTCAGTTGCATCTGAAATAGATATTGTAGCTATGCATACTTTTGGATATATTTCCAAAAGAGCTAGTGACATCATGTAACGCTGATACATGCATACGCGTGTAGTGTATGTAGCAGAATGCATAATAGCTAATCTTGGGAGCAGGCACTATTTCCATGCACATAATAAATGTGATATATGTAGATATAATATATAATGAAATATATACATATCTAATGAAATACTACTCTGCCATAATGATTAATTTGAATCATTTGTAGGAAAATGGATGCCCCTTGCAATCATTAAGCTTAGTGAAATGAATCAGCCACAGAAGGTTAAATATAACATGATTTTTCTAATATGACAAGCCCAAAGCATAAATAAATAGCAAAATAAAGTACCGGATGAAGGAAATGGGGAGATTTTGTGGAGAGGGACTGGGGACAGGGGTGGAAGGTGATTGGGAAGCAAAAATGATCAAGGTGCATATGTACATGGACCAATTCCCAAGCTGCTTGTATCATGTATCCAATGCACACTAATAAAAAAGGATGATTTTAACAAAAAAGAAATGCATAGCAAGGTTTTGAGATACAGTTTAAAGGCTGGAATTAGGTCTTTCCCTCTCTGTTATCTTTCATTTCTTTTTCTTTCCTTCCATTCTTCACCCCCTCTGCCCTTTCATTCCTTCAGTTGTTCTTTTCTTACTTTGTTCTCCATTGTGATGGGTAAAACTCATTACATGCAACACTTGACAACAGCACAATGAGAGAGGCATGGTCAAAGTCGTCAGGAAACTGACAGGATTATCTACAATAATCTTAAAATTAGCAGTCAAGAAGAAGAATCTGTACCATTTAGAATTACCATCTTTTAAAGTTTATCAAGCTTTAGCTTTTCAGTAAATTCTTCTTGAAAAATGTGAGCACAAAATAACGAATAAAAATTCCCAACACATGAAAAGCACTATAATTGTCAAGTGATAGCTAAAATTCAGGGCTCATTCAAGCACAACTATTATGATATATTATTTACTGTACCAGAATATTTTTATCAAATTCTGTCTAGTGTAAGGGAGTTACATAGTCTTAAGTTTTTCAGTGATAAGAATAGTTTTCTTGCCTTGAATACTGGATATTTTCTGCTAAACAGAAACATTTTCGGCAAATGGGAGCATATAAAAAATTAGAATGATTGGTTTTGTGGCAAAACTTCATAAGTTTTTTTTTTTAAACAGAATTTGTTGTCTACTAAAGAAACGTCTACTAGAATTCAAAACTTTTTTCTCAGGTTATTTAGGAAGAAGAGTTGATGTATTAGCAAGTTACTTTAGAACTTCTAGGATAACTTCGGTTGTATAAACCTATTGAATTTTATTTAAGTAGTAAAAGTATTCATACTCTACAATGTGATGTTTTGATATGTCTGATCATGTGGAATGGGTAAATTAACCTCTTAGATGTGCACATTATCTAACACACTCTGTAGTGGTGAGTGCACTTAAAATTTATTCCCAGTAATTTTCAGATCTACTATTTGTTGATACTTCTAGTTAATGATGTTTAGTAGAGTTCTTGAGTTTATTGTTCCTATCTAAAAGTTTCTTTTTCGATGAACTTTTCCAGAGTATCTCTGCTCCCCAGTTTGTTAGCCATCATTTGGCTCTGTTTCTATGAGTTTGACTGTTTATTTATTCAATTGACACAAAATAATTTTACATATTTATAGTTACAGTGTAATGTTTCAATGCATATATGTATCATGTAATGTTTAAATCAAATTAACACCTCTATCACCACAAACATTTTTCTGTCTCTGCTCTGTCTCTGCTCTGTCTCTGCTCTGTCTCTGCTCTGTCTCTGCTCTGTCTCTGTCTGTCTGTCTCTCTATCTCTGTCTCTGTCTGTCTCTGTCTCTCTGTCTCTGTCTCTGTCTCTCTCTCTCTCTCTCTCTCTCTCTCTCTCTCTGAGACAGCATCTCTCCTGTCTCCTTCTGTAGTACAGGCTAATCCTGAACTCACTATGAAGCCCAGGCTGGCCTTGGGCTCATGACAATACTTCTGTCTCAGCCTCCCAAGTGATGGGTTCACAGACGTGCACCACCGTGCCCAGCTTATGTGGTGCTGAGAACTCGATCTCAGGGCCTTGTGTGTTCTAGGCAAGTGCTTTGACTGTTGTGCTATTATTCCTCCAGCCCTTGATTGTTTTCAACAAAACATTCCATTTTCTTTGCTATTTTAAACATAAAATACATTATTTTTAATAATCACACTGTTGTACAGCAAATAACCAGAAATTATTCCTCTTCCTCCACTGGAGCTTTGTTTCTCCTTCCAATCTTTCCCTATCCCAGTCTTGCCCATCCTACAGGTTAGCCACTCCTGTGATGTCAATTATTTTGGATCCATGTAAGAACAAGATAGTGGCATTGGTATTTCCTCGGTTTATTTCACTTTATCCTGGGTTTAATTATGTTGCAAATGACAGGCTTTCATCTTTTTATGGTTTAATACTCTTTCATGAGTGTATATTCCACATTGTCTTTGTTTGTTCACCTAATGAGCATTTATCAGGCAGATCATTTAGCTCTAAGTAATTCTTTTTCTTGGACAATGAGAATAATTCTGTGATAGCATAGGAATGCAAATATATCTTCTACTTATTGATTTCATTTATGTATATACAGGTACTGGGATTGGTGAATCATATTCTATTTTTAATACAATAAGAAACTTTGTTACTATTTTTAATAATGACTTTATTTAACGTTTTTGCCAATGTTGTGTAAGGATTCCTTTTTCTCCCCGCTCTGAGCAGCGATTGTTAACCTTTAATAATTTTTTAGTAGCAAATCAAATAAATTTAGAGTGATCTATCTCATTGTACTTTTAATATGGTTTTCTCTAATGATTAATAATGTCAAATTTTTTTCATATTTTTATTGGCTATTTGCATGCCTGCTTTTGACAAACATCTATTCATGTCTTTTGCCCATTTTTAAATTGGGTTATTTTCTTCCTATGGAGTTGTATGAATTTCTTATATGTTTTATATTAACTCTTTATTAGATACATGTTTTGCGAAGATAGTCTACCATTACACATGTTGTCCCTTGGATCTGGTGATTATTTTCTTTGCTGTGCAAAGAAGTTTGAGCCATCCCATTTCCCTATTTTTGCATTTGTTTCCTGTATTCTAGGGGCCATATCCAGTGCATCTTCTCCCCAATGAATGTTGTGGGGTTTTCTCCTTATGTTTTCTTCCAGTGGTTTTACATTCTCAAATATTTCATTTAAATCAGAATACATTTGAGCTGATTTTCTGTAAATGGTGTGGGACTTGGGTCTAATTACACTCTTCAGCATGTCATCCAAAGATAACTATGAAACACTGTTTAGAGGAAAGAAGAGATATTAAAACTTAGCCGGGCTCGCTCAGACCTCACTGGTAAGTGATCCATAACACGCGATTTTCTTCAAGGTGTCGCACAAAAGGTCAAGGCTGAGAAACAGAATTAATTCATCACGGGAATAAGGAGTTGAAGCTTTTCCACTTCTGTAATAACAAAAGAGGCCATTTACATTTTAAAAACTCTTTTAATTGTTTGACTTTAGTTATGGATGTTTAAATACCTAGTATTATTTTCTCTAATGATATTTCACTAGGTATGTAAAAACTTATTTAGGTATCAAAAGATACCACCACCATTGAAAGTGGGGACTGGACACATACAGATCACAACACTGTCATGTAATTCATAATAAACTTGTGGTCAGTGAAGAGCTGCCTGTGATATTAGTTTCATAAGATGATGTTATCTGGTGTAATTTAGGTTTGTAGAAGCACATTTTATGACTTCAGGGCTTTCTGATGTCCATGCATGATGATATCACCCAAGGACACATTCCTGAGGATGCATCTTGGCAGTACGAGGCACAAGACTGTAACTACAGTGTGTACCATAAAAACTAAAAGGTGTTTGTGACAAAAAAACAGATTTAACTGATTAAGAGAATTTAGTCAATGAGAGACCACCTGGTTGAATATGTGTTTGGGGCTTAGGGCCACTGTTGAGGGGACAGAGGAAGGAAGCTGTGGTTGAGAAAGTGATCCTGTGTCCAAGAATGGAGGGTATAATTTGGGGCGAAATGGCTGAAAGGGCTGGGGGGATGGGGTAGAAAAGATAGCAAATAAATTTATGTCTTTTTTTCTTTCATTTTTACCAATTTTTCTTAGTTTTTTCTCACATCGTCTTTTTTCTTTTTACTTGCATAGAAAAATTTGTCTTCCAAACAATGATTTTGTTTAATTGTAAGACCATTAAGTGTATTGTATTGAAGTGTCTATTATATGTGATTTTCAAAAATGACACTTGTCTCTAGCAAGTCTTAGAGAAGCAAAAAGGAAAAGAATTAAAGCTGAGCTTTAAATATAAGGACGTGAAATCAGGTGGCTTTCCATGGCAACATTTTTTCCACTGCAGGCACATAATTTGGATGCTTGTCTTTTAACTTCTAGGGGATTAAAGATAAAAACTCAGAGTTGAAACAGATTTGTAATTAGGTTTTTCCTAGTCTCTCTGCTTTATGAAAGAAAGTAGGCTTCTCTCTCTCTCTCATTCCTTCACTTTTGGCTCACCTTAGAGTTTAGTTTTGAGACATTTCATGTTAAGATTAAGCATGCCTTTGGGAAAATTTGATTTTTATCAGAGTAATTACAAATCATGTTGATTTCACAAAGGGAGAGTTAGTTAAAAGATCTTGTTTCTCATCACCTTTAATAGGGTAAGAATTCTGCTTTTGTTAATTTCAAAAGATGTTAATATTAATGATGTAGCATAAATTAGTTATGCTTAAGTCCTTGCTAGTTAGGATTGTAAAAGCTGCAAGTAATTGATATTGTCAAGGCTTGGTTATTTATCTTCTGGTTAATTGTAAACCTTCTTTTAGACCTAGATTATGTTTATGTGTGATTTTAGCTTCTTAATGTTAACATAATTTTAGAAGTAGATTAAATGAATATCCCTTATCATCCAATTAGTCTATTTTAAAAATCTTTATACGTAAAATAACATGATTTTAATCAGCTTTCAAAAATCAGTATTTTGCACTTTCTGTGTTCAATTCATATGTGTTAATTGCCATAAAACAAAACACTTAAAATTATTTATTAATGTATATGTAGCAGGGAAAAGATAGTCTTTTCAAGCTACTCTTAAAATCCTCCAAAGTCAGAAAAGCAATTATGGTTTTACATGATTTTAACACACATATTATTTCATAGGTTTTATTACTAAAATGAGCATTTGCTCTTAAAATATTAATAACTTAATAAATTTTAATTTAATCTTTTTAAGGCCCTTGTTAAGAGTTCAATTTTTGGTTTAAACTTGGAATAAGAGCCTAAACTTGCAGGCCATATTTTCCTTTCTTTGGTTTAATGAATAATTATTTTTTATTACTAAGATGTCACTTTAGCATCATGTGAAATAGAAAAATTTTCATAATTATTATAGTTCTTAAGCCTCATAATGACTTTAGAAAAGGATGCTTCTTGCCAAATGTTCAGTTTTCAATATGAGTACTATGATAGAAATATCCTAAATTTCACCAAGACTTTCTCCACTAGGGAGTGCTGAACAAGATTATCTGGTACATTGTTCTCTAATTTATATGAAAATGAATTTAGTAGCCAATTTATATGTCTACACCAGGAAACAGACTCAGCAGTTTACCATACCCGTCTTACGGAAAGTCAATCGAATGTTTTTAAAAACTACCATAACAATCAGATGAAAGGTTCTCTTTCTACTCATGAAAATAGAATAAACCTTTCAAAACAAGATACTTCAGTTTTCCACAATTAATATAGATCTTTTTGGTTCTGGTTATTGAACCTGGGGCTTTCACAGTGAGCTACATTCTCAACCCTCTTGTTACTTTTCGCCTGAGACAGCATCTCCCTGATTGCCCCAACTGGGCTTGGACTTGAGTCTTCCTGGGATTCAAGGCGTGCACCATTAAGCCTCTCACAGTCAGTAGCAATTCATTATGCTTACGTTTCTAGACTCCATTTCTTACTCTAATTAGACTTTACCTTTTTTCTCTCCCAAGGACAAAATACTTATTCCAGTTCATAGCAGTTACTAAGTTATGTTCTCAAAACCTTCTTTGACTTCTTTTCTTGGTTACTGTGCTGAAATTTAAGTATTTAAAACTTGTAAAGAAGATTTGAATTTTGAAAGTAAGCATTTATAGAAATGGCTAGAGATCCACGCAGATACTCAGTTGACAGATATGGAAAACTCCTTGGTTAGCACTTTTCAGTTTTTCCTTGGGTGAGTGAATTCCCTAGAGATATTTTTAATGATGTGCTGTGGAGAGATTCGCATTGCTCAACCTCACAACACAACTTGTATTAATGAAAAATTACACCAGAGAAGCTGTCCTGTTTGTACGGTGGAGCTCTCATACTGAAAAATTTTGGAATTCCAGGAAATATCAGCAATTGATATATACTGTTATGGACATACAATATAGCTACATATAACTGTGTATAACCAAGCATTTTGATAGAAAGCAATGGATAAATACTGAAGGTCTAGTATTTTTTCCTGATGGATTTAAATTCAAAGGTATACCTCTCCTGTCTGTACCAGAATTCCCCTGAATACAAAGATTTTTCGGGGGAAATACACAGGACCAGCATGTCTGACGTTCCCTCCTCAACTGAGAATATCATGATATAAAGAATTGAACAGAGTTTCTCTATTTTGTGTTCTTCAGCTTTTGAAAATTTCTATTCCTAATAAATCCCCATGGTTGAGAGGATAAAGTCTCATTTAATATTCCTCAATAAAAATCACACACTTAGTATGATAAAGATGATTTTAACTACAACAATAACATCTGATTAGAAGTATTACTGTGTGGACATTATAGTTCAAAAATATATATAGTTGAGTTTTAAGGCAAAGATTGTAGAAAGTTTGCTTTTGCTTAAATCTCTGTTTTGCATGGACCCAACGAATTGCCAGCTGGTATGAATATTTCATGAACTAAAGTCTTCATTGTATTTCTAAGTAATGTGTTTTGGAGAATTTGATTTAACACACAAAATAGTTGCTCTCCACATTTAATTTGAACAATAATTTTTATTTGTAAATGGGAAATATAAGGAATTTTAGAAATCATTAGACTGTGAATTCCTCAATTTGGTATCTCATTTTGCAGGAAGGAATTTAAACAGAATTTTTCATCACTTGTTTTTCAAGTAAGTAAGATGACCTCTCGCCTAGCTTTGAAAGATAGTATTTTATTTGTAATTTCTCTTAGTGCCTATAAAAAGGAATTGCATACAGAATAAATAAAAATTGAGATGGTATGAAGGAGTCATGGTCAGACAAAACTTAGATTGCACTTGTTAGCAGAAACATTTAGAAAACAATGGGCTCAACTTGGATTGTCATACATGGTTATTCTGGTATGAATATCAAGATCACCATCAGCCAGCTGCCTCTTTGAAGTAGAGTCTGACGCACTCAGTCCTATATTCAGTATTGGTCACGGTGTTGGAGATAACCTGTATCTGTTGCATAAAGGAAATGATGTACAGTTATGTTGTGGACATGTGATGTTCTGGGTGGCATAGGGGCAGGTTCTGAGGCTGATCTGACAACGTATCAAACCTCCAGAAGTCTATTTTTTAATTCATTGACTTGGAAATTAAAGCTGGAACGACTTACATATGCTCAATTATCCTGACAATATCCTGTTTACTGGCTGATATGTAGCAGAGACTTCAGAGATACTATACCAGTTTTCAGTGCAGAGTATGGGTAAATGAAACAGAAGTACTTACAGGTAGGACTTGGTCTAGGTACTGACTACATAGCTTTCTTGATTTGGTCTGTCTTCCAGGTCACCTTGAGAATGATTTTCCAATTTGTTTTTTTCCCTTTCCATCCTGCCCTAGTGGTTTAGGAAACTTCTCTGTAGGGATAATGAACAATCAAATCATTTGGCTAATTATAAAGTAGGAAAAAGAAACTTTTCAATTTTCATCCCAATGACTGCTAAAACTAAAGCAAAACACATTAGAATAAAGAATTGTTTAAATTAACAAGCCCAATTTTTTTACTAAGTCCTGTTAAGTATGAAAATAAACTTTTTTAGCTTTGAAAGAAACTTCTAAGTGTACATTGTGCATTTAAAAAAATCTGCACATGAAATTTTTTTTTGAGGAGACTAAACATCACCATGGAACCAAAAGTAGGTTCATTAAGAAAAGTTGCCGCACATGATAGCCAGTTGAGTTCTGTCCCATTAGGATAGTGGGAAGGACAGGACTGCATTTCGTCTTCCACATGAAAATACTTTGTTCCTTCAAGCGTTTTGGTAATAAAAGGATTCAGCTTTTGTACCTTGGTGGGTTAGCCACCGTGGCTATGACACATGCTGCTTAGGTTACTGTCCAGCCTTGCAGTCAGAAATGAATCCCTCCTAGCCGGATACAAACGCAGAGCATGCGTTAAAAAATGCGAACCTCTCTACCCAGAAGCTCAGAGATACTGCTGCAGTTCCATTCAGGCTGTGGCATGTGACAGTCTTTTATGACTTTCTTTTTATCTTTCCTTTCAGGACATTGAAATGAGCCTGACTCGGAGGCCATATGCATATTTATATATGTTTTATAAGAACAACTAACTTTGAAAAAATGCAGAATTACTCAGAGAGGAC
This sequence comes from Ctenodactylus gundi, assembly GCA_004027205.1. Classification (NCBI taxonomy): domain Eukaryota; kingdom Metazoa; phylum Chordata; class Mammalia; order Rodentia; family Ctenodactylidae; genus Ctenodactylus; species Ctenodactylus gundi. The sequence goes on from PVKB01002800.1 coordinate 53,233, forward strand.
TGAATTATGCTTACTTTTAAAATTCCCAGTAGTCCTTTGTTTCCTGCTTGGTGATTTAAGGTCCCTGCAAGTGAAGAGCTTTTAAAAGAGGCATTTATTAATGTACTCACTCTATTTGTTTATGACCAAATATATTTTAAAATCAGTGTGTGTCCTAGATATGGAAAATATTGTCAGGCTTTTTCAGTGTCATATTACTGGCTTACAAAGACTTATATCTTCAGTAAATATCTTAATTTTGACTGGAGTAAAGGAAAGGCAAAAAGGAAATCTAAGATATTTTGGTATATTGATGTTTATTATTATTTTTTTTAACCAAAGGTCTGGGATAACATTTCAATCAATGAAAACTGATGTTGCAATGATGGCTTTTATTTATCGCTAGATTTTGAACAATTGTGAATCACCCATTAGATTAGTTTTAGCGTTAAAACGTTTGAGATTACATCTTCTTCCAGGCTACAGTGCTTTTTTTTTTTCTTCACAGAGTTGTTTTTCAGACTTGATTATGCCTGGGAATCCTGGGAGTGGCTGGTGAAATGCTACTTAAATTAGTACATGCTAGAAAGAAAGAGACTTTCCTTTTTCTTTAATGGCTTATTTCTGTCAGATGATTTTTAGAAACATGAGTTTGGATCATGGGTGTGTCCATCCTCCCTCCATCCCTCCTTCTCTCTCTCTCTTTCTCTCTCTTTCACTCACACATTTTCTTGTACTCTGGGTTTTAAAGAACTGGCCTTCCAAGGCTGGAGGAATAGCACAACAGTTAAAGTGCTGGTCTAGCAAGCCTAAGGCCCTAGATTCCATTCCGCAGAACCTCATAAACTGGGTGTGGTAGCATACACCTGTAATCTCAGCACTTAGGAGATCGAGGCAGGAAGATTGCCATAAGCTTAAGGCCAGCCTGAGACCCTGTCTCAAAAAAAGGGTTTTTTTTTTGGCCCAGTTTGCGCAAATTTGTGCATTGGTCTTCCTTAGTCTCTTTTCTTGCATCATCCACTTTATTCTTCACATTTTTCAAAAGACAATGTTGCTAAAATTCACCTTCATTTGCAGCCTCTGTGGGCTCATAGTCCTTCTCTGTGCCCTGGCGTGCTGGCCGCCTCCCACTTTGGCCTTTGCCCTGGTTGACATCCACAGTTGAGTTGGTGGCCGCTGGAGAAGACAGCAGAGTACCCAGGGGCAGGGGGATCCAAGATGGAAAAGGAGAAGACAAACCCGTGAAAAGAGATAATTTTGGATTCTTCCACACTGACAACAAATTATTTTAGTTAATTTGCATGTAGGTGCAAATAAACAACATTTAATGATTCCCAATATAGTTTCATTATTTCCATTGAGGATCTGGGGCTCATTTCCTTTGCGAGTGATTATGAATTACTTTGCTCATTTGAAAGCCAACAAATAACACTTCTAATATTTTCTAGGAGTGTTTTTTTGGTGATCTATTTATGCATGCAGCTCATATTATGGGCATTTTAATTTTGTTAGCATTATTAAATCTAATACCTAGAATGAACACAATAGTCTGAGAATCTGTCCTCAGGAATTTTCATTTCATTGTTTGGTCTCTAGCTAGTGGTGCCCTGTGGATGACGTTTCTTCTGAGAAGAAATAGGAGTTGGTCAAGACCAGATTGTGAGGTTGGAGATGTATATTGTTCTTACTTTCTGTAACTTTTTCCATATGATATTTCACTTATTTCCTGCTCTCTAACATACTGTATCAGGGGGTTTCCTCTCTTTTACTCTTGTTCCCCTTGAGCCTCTCATCCTAAAGCGAATTGTATTTTTGAACTCTACTAAGACATTTTGACTAGAAGTTTTCTCTTTACATTTTGAACAAAGTTTATTGCAAAATAAAACAGAGATACAGAGAATCACCTGAATTAAATGTTTGACTTCATGAAGGTTTATAAGCTAAACCTTACTCAGGTCAAGCTAGAGAGCTTTGGAGCAGCTCTTTCCAGGTGCTTCATCTCAGTTCTAATTCCCTCCTTCTGCCATTATCCTTTTATAGTAATAATTTCCTTGCATTTTCCTTTTTAGAGCCTAATCACTCTAATATGTGTCCCTGGTCATTCCAGTTCAATCTATTCCTAAAAATATTGACAGCTCTTCTAAGTTTTTCTAAAATCTGTAGTCTTCCTCAATCCCTTTTGTTTAATACAATATTGAAAAGCCTGGACTACTTGATATGTGGGATTTTCCACTACATGGACTTTGATGCTGTTTGCATTTAGTGGGCTTCTCGGTCATGGGTGTTTCTTGTGCATTGTCTGCTAAATTTAGGGGGGTAGTTCTGACTCCATCTTGAACCATTTGAGAAGACGGCAGAGTATTTGGGATGATCATCAGAGGTACAGAAGGTCTAGCCTTGCCCCTTTTGTGTGATGTTTAGCAGTGCAATGCCCACAACAGTCATTCACTGGTACTTGTGAAATGCTTTCTACCCTGCTCATTTCATTTTTACGTATTAGAAGACTTTAGTAAAGACTTATCTGTTGAACTATCTCATAAAGGAGTTCATATGCAAAGAGTTGAATAAATGCTTGTTTCTGTTGCTTTATTTAATAGTCCACAAGGTAACAAATCGGTTCTTCATCGTCACTGGAAGGCATCCAATTTTTTAAATCTTAGAAATTTGAGAAATTAGATAGTTTTGTGTAATTCTACATGATTTGTATTCTTGTTGAATATCACTTAGTATGTAATTGGCTTTTATTTAATCTTTATTTCTTCAGAAACTCTTTTCTTATTTACAGGCTCTATCTTTCTATTTTTACACCATTGTAAGTGGCTTTGTTCTATTATAATAAAAGGAAGACAAGGTTATCATAAAATGAGAAAATAGTAAAGCATTTAAAGGGAAACTAAAATTAAATCATAATCCCATTACTCTACTGGAATGATTATAGCATTTTGGTAAACACCCTTCCAGAGTCTTATATTTATCACACATAGAAATTAAATCTTATTTTTTGTTTTGTTTTATGTCTTTTAAAATCTGTGAATCAATATAGATAATATCATAACTTTTTAATAGGAGGATACAAATGAAGAGCTTTTAATTCACTTTTGTTTTCCAATCAAAAATAATGTTATAATATTTGACCACATTTGTATTGAGAGATTCAAGGCAAGGTACATCCTGACTCACCCATATCTCCTTAGGAGTTTCTGAAAGAGCGTTGGGATAGAGTGCACCATGCCTGCCTTGCTCCTCGCAAATGAGATTCAGCTATGCCTCCGTGGCTCAGAGACGAGACAAACAGTATCAGTCACATTTGTTGCTCAATAACTTAAAACAGAAAAGAGCTAACAAACTGTGCTTGTGTTTGGTAGTTTGACTTGGGAGCTGTAGCAGCCACTTTTCATCCTGTGAGAGCTGAGGATAATCTAATATCAAGAGAAAAAGTGTAGCAGGCATGCTGAGCACCTACTAAGTGCCAGTCACTGTCTAACTGAGATAAATCAGTGACTAAAATAGAGCTCCTTGCTGTTAGGGAGTGTACATACATTCCCGTGGTTAAAGGCAACTGACATTTTAGGTGCGTGCTATAGCGTGTTGACGTTCTTGGAAAGACTAAAGTGAGAGTCGAGTAGGGAACACCGAGGGTACAGTTGTGCTAATGTGTCCTCTGGCTTTTGTGGTATGGAAAGAGAAAGCAGCCGTCTTGATTTTGACTGTTTTCTAGTTAGCAGAATGTGTTTGTGTGCATCCTTCTAGCTGTACCTTTCTGGAATTCTTAGCTTTTGTGACAGGCATTCTTCAATATACGTTCTTTCTTTTGCCTTGTGCTGGTTTCCATCTGTTTCTGTACTTTTCAACTCTGATGAAAATATTCTGATTAATATTTGGGCAGTTAGGTAATTAGCTTTGTGTAATTTCCTATTTTATTACCAGATTAATAAGCATATTCAAATTTCTCAAATGCTTTGTAGGCTGAATTTGTAGTTCACTTTCTTAAATTTCATAATGAGAGATACGTATACCATGATATATTGCCAACCATACAATATGTCAGAGAGGGTCCAGTGATTTGAGTAGGGAAAATTTGATCGACAGCATTTTTAGTGGGATCAAACTAGTGAACTACAAAAAGTGTAAAAGCCAGCATTAAGGTGTACGAAGGTGGCATCTGTAGACCATGGCCAATACTGTGACAACTACTCTTGAAGGTCAGAAGGAGAAGGTAACAAGGAAGGATGTCAGAGGAAGCTGCTGCAGGGATGAAATTTAGATCTTCGGGGAGATTTAAGGTTGCCACCGCAATGTAATACCACTCTGATGATGGTGGAGCTTGATGGGAATTTCTTCCTTACGACTTGAGAGCCACACAGGTGGCAGCCCTTGCTGGAGGATGCGCATTGCTAAATACTCCCAGCATTTCCACAGGCTGCTGTGACTTCTGCAAGTCCCTCCTTTTCTGCTAGCCCGGTAGTGTCCTTTGCAGGACTCTGCTGTCTAATAGGGAGCTGAGTGGCAGAGCGTAACCTGGCCTCCATAAAGAAAACAAGGTGAGACTCGAGCTGGGAGGTGAGGTATTAGTACCTGCCAATGTGGTTTGTGTCTTCTTTAGACCCATACATAGAAGACCTGTGTCTAATAGGAAATCTTTTCATTACACAGCATAAAATATGTGGGTGCAATCCTATTAGATAGGAAGCTACTAGAGATGGCATTAGATGGGAAGTAATTTTAAACATGAGAAAAGTTCCTATGATTTAAAAAACTTGCCCTCTTCTTCTATACTTCTCTGTGACCCTGTGGCCAAGTGATGGCAGGGTTTATTTCATCATTCACTTTCACCACTTAGCTGAAGACCAGATAATGCGGGAGTACAGAGGGAATTTTATTGATTTAAGTTTAATAATGTGTATTAATCCTCCTGTGAATAGCTTTTCCTCCTCGTCAGATTCCCTGAGTAGAGCTTGCAATTATTTTCAATTACAGTTATGTATTACTTGTCTTCTCAGGTGCATTTGTGTTGTGGGTATCTGAAAAGTCTAGAAACTTACTTTACAATTACTTACAATTTCAAGGTACAGGCACGTCAGATGAGATCGCCACTATTCATCTGCTATCTTTTAAAGAATGTAGTAAATTATCCAGTCAATGGGATATTTTCTGTATTTATCTTCTTCTTTTCATGATGCATCTGCTAGGCAAATTATACTAATATAAAGACATCTGCTCTAAATAACTACAAGTGTTATTTAGATAGAATAGCTATCTTTGCTGATTCGCTAATGAGCAAAAGCTACCTCATCTTACCAGGCCTTACTATATAGCCTGAGTATAAATTCCTATCTTATTAGGCTGTCACACCAGGTTGGCACCCAGACCCCATTTTTATCTACCTATATGCATTTTCATCTGTGACCTCTTTCCCGAAGTTCTCATCTAACTGCAGATCAACTCTTGCCCAGAGTTTAAACCCCTCAGTTGCTTCCCAGTGTGAGCAGTTGCAGTGCCCAGTTCCCATGGGCGTCTGTGCCGAGTTTGAGTTCGTGTCTTCACAGGCTTGAAGAATAAGTCATGGAAGATGGGAGGCAGGCTGTGAAGAGAAGGCTTTATTGGGAGATTTACAGAAGAGGGAAGAAAGATAAGGGATAAAGGTAGTGCTAGTTAGAAGGGGAACTCAGAAATGTGGGTCGTCTATGTGGCTTGCTGTCTAGGGATTTTCATAGTGTAGTTGGGTAAGGGGCTGTACTATGCTAAGCATCTCGGTTGCTAGGTTCTGGTTGCTAGGTTCTCCACACTTAAACCGCTGTTGCAGCCCATCCTTAAATACTCCCCCTTTAAAGATCTTTTCTCTGTTGTCTTTTAACTAAGTTCTAGGGATGGTCAGCTAGAGGTTGTCATGAGTTATAACCAGCTGCCTTTTCTATAATCCCACTGTGCAGTGAATTCTCTGTTTCTCGGGGACTCTGTGTCCTTAACTGCCTACAACCCCACTGACTGCTCTCACACCAGTGACCAAGTTTAGTTTCAGGACAGAGGGGTTGACAACTCCAGCCGCTGAGTTTCCTAAACCCCTGGCTATTTTTTTTTATGACTAGTGGAATTCTGCTCATCCTTCCAGACTGAGTTTCAGGGTTGCCATAACAAAATCCCTGAAAGTTGATAAAAATTATTTAATCTTTGCCACCCATGCTGATAGCATGTGAGAACTGAAGCTGCCCCCAAAATAGCCTATTTTGGAAAAACCATATGCTGCTGAGAAAAAAATGTATTCCATTTATGTTGGTTGGGACACTTTACATATCAGTTAAGTCTAGTTGTTTCATAGTGTCATTTAGCTCTAATGTTTCTTTGTTTGATTTTTGTTTAGTTGATTTGCCCATTTGTGAGAGTGGAGTAGTGCGATACCCTACTATAATTCTGTTAGGTCCTATTTGTGCTTTCTCATCCAGTAATTTTTGTTTTACAAACTTGGGTGCCCTGATGGTAGGTGCATATGTTTTGATAATTGTGATTTCTTCCTCTTGGGTTATTTCCCTAACTAGAATATATGTCCAGCTTGGTCTCTTCTGATCTGTTTTGGTTTGAAATCTTCTGTATCTAAGAATAGTATAGATCCTGTTGCTTGTTTTCTGGGTCCGTTTGCATGAAGTATTGATTTCCAACTTACTTTCTGTGCATTTCTTTATTGAAAGCAATGCAGAAATGAAGAAAGGAAATTTAGGAAGAAAAAAGAGAAAAATGGTTTAAAAACACACAAAGCAATAGCAGAAAAAAATGCAAGTTCAGTACAGCCACTGAAAATCCTCGAAGTGAGCCTGAAGTTAAAAAAAAAATCACCCTTTCCCCCCCAACACCATTTGTTTTTATGTGAAGTTTCTACATCAAAGACTTTGGATCCTACTGACAGAGGGGAAAGGTATAACCAGTTCCGCTTCTTCCTCCTGCAAAGTGTTTCCTCCTGTTCCTATGAGGTTGGATTGAGTTAGGGCTGGACAAACTTGTGCCAAAAGGTGTTTTCATTCCCCTCCTCCCATGCACACCATACCCAGGCAAGCTGGCTCTTCTCTCACCTGTGATATGGGGTAGATTGATGTGATCACAGCTGAATGAGACCTAACCTCATTGGGCTAAGATCCTTCAAGAGGAGCACAGTCTTTCCTCCTCCCTGTTGCTGGCTCTCTTTTTTGCCTAGTAGCTGGCAAGGAGGGTCCCTGGCTTCCTGAAGTGTGACTGTTTACAGTCTGTCTCCTGGGGGTTCTCACTGTGTGCTTCTAGTTCTTCTGCTTGGGCCTGCCTTGCTGTGATTCCAGCACCATGACTCCATGGATTTGCCTTCTGTCTGCAGCCCCAAATCGAGGCCTTACAGATGGGTCCTCTCTATCCTTCTGCACCGCCACCAGAGTCATACAGAATTCTGGCATGCTACTGTCAAGGGTTGCTATTGGGATGTAGAGCCACAGGATTGACCATCACCTTCTGGGCTGCAGTCCTGGTGGCAGTCCTGCCATGCACTTGCCATGTGTGGTTCACAGAACCTGCCTTCCGTGGCTCTGGCCCCTGCTTGCTAGGCCTCACCCTGTGTCTTCTCCGTGTCTTGGAGCTTTCACTCATCTGTTGGTAATTTTCACCACTTTCCCTTAGGTCCCATGGTCACCATTCAGGTATAGCAATTCTCTGCCTTTGTAGGTAGGCCTTAGAGGATATTCCCTTACTAAATCTTTGTCTTCGAGCTGAATCACGTAGAGACACTGAGGAAGTTATCATTCACTGTTTCCATCATGGCTTTAACTTCTTCCCTGGTGTTTTTGCAAAGTGTTTAGATTTATGGCTTCTTCTGTTGTGTAACTATAAACATTTCACATAACTGCTTACTCATTGGAATGCGGCACTTGGGGAAATCGAAATCCATATTCCTGGGCCAAAGTCACTCATATTTGGCTTCAGAATAGACTATCTTTTTCTCTTTCAGGCAAAAGTATTACTTTGCATTGACACATGTATTCAAACATTTCAAATCATTGGATAGCTACTCTATGCAGAAGAGCACAGAGTGATGAGATTTTTAAAAAAGGAGATTTTTAGGTAAGATGATTGACTTCTCTGAGATAATATTGAGCAGAGAGCTGAATGAAGTGAGGGAGTGAGTCATCTGCCTATAGGGAAACCGATATTGCGGGCATAGAAAACAGGAATGCCAAAGCCTAAAGGCAGAGGTATACATTGGTAGAGAAGGAATTGCAAGGAGGCATGACTGCAGGAGAAGAGCAGTCAACAGGGTGAATGGCTGGAGATAAGGCTCCGTATTGGTGTGGGGGGAGGAGAGACCAGCATATTAACATAAGACCTGGAGGGCCATAGGAAGGACTTTGGATTTTATTCTGAGATAGGAAATACAGCATTATATAAAAGTGTGCTGGATTAAATCTCCCTTTTGCTTTCGTAGTGTGGGGAAAGTTAATCCTTTAGAAAATGGAGACATGAAATTTTCTAATTAAAAATATTTTCACTTTTGTACCAAAATCTGATGTGCCATAATCGATTAATTTGCTCTTTTGTCCATATTAGGTAGGAGATATATTTAAGTGAAATGAAATGATTCTTACAAAAGTGAAATCTCTGAAAATGAAAAAGAAGCCTCACAGTTTATTCCTTTTCTTGGAAAGTCGTCTAGTAGTCAGGAGTGGTTTCTGATCATGTATTAACCCATAGCGCAAATCAAACTATTGCTATGGCACATTGATTTTTTTTACTACTTTGTATATGAATAAATTGACTCTATTTGTAATTTAAATTTAAATTTAATTATTCACAGTAAAATATTGAGAGAGGCAATGAAAATAAAATAGAATATACAATTTTTTTCAAGACTTAAAATTTGAGACGAGATAGTTACAGAATGAGCGAGTGTGCAATTTGCATACATCCTGTAGTTGACTGAAAATTCCCAAAAGAAATGTAAGTACGTAGGCTCTAGTATATTTGGATTTTGTCTGGTTTTTTAAAAATAAAATTGGTTATCAAAAAATCTGATATGCTTAAGATTAAGCCCACATGTTAGACATTGTATAAGATTTTAGGGTTCTCAATAGTGCCACAGTTTATCCAATCGAAGTTGGGAAAGTTTTGGCATTCACTTTGTGATATGTGGCTCATTCAAACTTGTAATTTCTGTAGGAATTTCAGATGTCCAAAAGTACTGAGAAACAAAAAGGAATCTGTTGTGCTATGATTTGGATATGGTTTGAGTGTCCTGCAAGGGCTCATGTGTTGAAATTGAGTTCTTGTTATTATATGAAGGGTGGAAACTTCATGTGACCATAGTGTTTAGGGCTGGGGCCTTTGGGAGGTGATTGAAATGAGATAAGGTCTCCAGAGTGGAGCAACCATGATTGAATACTGGCAACTTTATAACAAGATGAAGAGAGACCAGAACGTTAATCACAGATGTGTTCTCCGTCTCTTGTCGAATGATGGATTGCTTCGAGACTTCTGTCAAGAAGACCACTTGATAGGGAGGCTCAACTGGGACCAGACCAAGAACCAGAATGATCCTTTTTTTTGTTTGTTTATGACTTACCCTCTGTAATGTTGTTATTAGCAACATAATATAGTTGAATACAAGCTATATTAACTTCATTTTAATGATTGAGAATGTTACCTGGATGACATGTAAACAACACACAAATTTATCAACAAAAATCATGAATACTCAAAATCTTGCCAAGATGATATGAGATTCATACGAATCCGGGGCTTGTACACAAATTGATCCGTGCCCATGTTTTAGTTTCTAAAAATCTTCTGTTCTGCTGGAGTAATGGTGTGGATCTCTGTACTTAAAAGCAATCATACTGGAGAAAGAGAGGAAGGAACTAGAAGGAGGAGACATCTTACAGAGTATTTAAAATAACTGTCCTCCTACCTTTATAATAACTTATACTCACCTTTGGATACTTGTGTTTTGTCAAATATAGAATGCATTTTTGTGGGGCTGGAGGAATGGCTCAACAATGAACATGCTTGCCTAGAAAGCTCTAAGTACCCAAGTTTGATTCCTTAGCACCACAGAAGCTGCGTGTGGTGGGACATGCCTGTAATCCTGGCACACAGGAGGCTGAGACAGGAGGATTGCCATCCATGACTCCAAAGCCAGCCTGGGCTACTTAGTGAGTCAGGACCAGCCTTGGTTACAGAATGAGACCCTGTCTGGGGGGTGTGTGGGGGGGAAAGAATGCATTTTTTTCTGTTAAAGTCCCACTTGTACTTGGCACACCTCCCTGTTTTCCACAACTTCGCTGTAGTTCTAGAAGGTATTAAGAACAGAAGCGTGTAAAAAGAAATACGATGAGCAAGCATCTGTTCCCATTCATGTCCAAATTGGGGGTGGCCCATAGAAGCCCACAAAAAGCCTTTTACTGATAATTCTTTTCTGGCACTTTCATCTATATATCTTCTCTGAAGGACTAAAGAACTTAATACAGAAATGATGGCTGGTGCCATGTTTCTGTCACAGTTGATCCTGACTGTCTACTTGGCTGAGTTAATAGATGCCTAGGAGTAAAGCACATTGCTAGGTGTGCGAGTGGGTCGAGATCTCGGGGATCTCCATCTGGTCCCTGGGTCCTCCTCCTCTGAATCTTTCACTGTCTCTGCATCCTAGCTGCCACCCCCCCCCCCGCCCCCTAAGCACGCACGCACGCAGAAATAACTGTTCCAGAAAAGAGACACGGAAGATTGAGTACCATTGGTGTCTTTGGTAAGGGAACAGTTATTTACCCTTTTTTTGTCTTCTCCCAATTTTTCTTACCTGCCATTTGGTAATTGAGAACGAAATTGAACAACAAGGTAACAGAGACTAGGAATGAAGGGAGAGACACTGGAAATGAGAGAGGGGGAAGGGGAAAGAAAGATTAAAAGGGAGGGAAAAGTGGTTAAAAAAAGATACCTGTGGGCACAAATTCCCAAGTTGTGTGTCGTTATTGAATAGTTAATGCATATTTAAATACATTTAAAAAGAGACAATAGTTAATATCTGTTGAAAACAGGAGTGGGAAATTCTTAAGTAATAGTTTCAGAAGAAAACGTGTAAAAAGACGTAGAAAAGGATTGAAGGCCACAGAGATTAAAAAGATAGAAACACTGAAAAGGAAATTGAAAAGATGAGCCAGTATTTTAATCTTTGCATTAAATAAATTAAACTTGGTTATTTCCCACAGTTCATTCCCATGATTTAATTTTCTGTAAAGCAAATGTGCCTTCAAGGCGAGAGGGTCTTTGACAGAAAGTGCTCAGACATTCTCATTTTGTCTTTTCTGAACATCGAAGGTTCCTCTCTCACAGCTTGGCCCTGAAGAGATGTTCTCGTAACTGCGCTTCTCCTGCTAATCAACCCGGCAGGACTTGGGGCTTATTAGCACTGGCCTACTTTCAAAGTCCGGAGTTGAAGCCGCAGGGTATCCAGTTGTGTACAGAAACACAGACAGGAGAAATGGCAGTGCTTCTCTCTTTTTACAAGGAAGAAATCATCACTGTTAATTAAATGAGGAGTTTGAGAGGTGCTTGGAGAATTGTTGGTAAGCTCTCCTTTGGAAAGAGTTTTCTTGGTCATGTCTTTGGATGTCAGAGCTCCGGTGCAAACCTTCCCTCTGTGAATTCGAGTTTGAATTCTTCACGAAGGAACATTAAATCTTTAAAGTTAAATTTCCAGTTGTAGATATAAACCATAGATTTCAAATGTAGATTTGGACTGTTCTCTCTCCCTTTCCTCTAAATTTTAGCTCCAGGGAAATAGAAATGTACAGTAGTGAATACATTATAGACACCAGCCCAGATTTTCACTGGATTTTAAGTCATCATGTGTGTGCTATGTCTTTTATTATCTGTGAGAAACTCTGGGCCTGGACGGTCACAACGGCAGGCAGTTGTAGCACCAAGCTCAGGCCTCGAACTTGTTTAGGCTGTGTGGTGCTGGGGGGTTAGTGGGGGTACTTAAAATGCTTTGCCACTGGGTACCTTGAAGGACCACTGGACGGCAGCTGTGGGATCTCAAAAGTCTTATTCTGCTTGATTAAAAATGAAAAAGATTTCATAATGTGGAGCCCAAATTAGGTTCAAATTGCTGCCTAAACTCTTTTTAGGTGTGCTACCCTAAGGAGTTTTTTACCACATTAGAAATTATGTAGATGAGAGCTTTGTACATTGGTTATGTCATCTGAAGCTTTGCCAGGCATCTGTTAGGTGACTGATGGATGGTAGCTGTTTTATTATTTAGGTTTTGATTAATAAAATATTGGTTGTGTCACCTTGAATCTTTTCGTAGAGTCTAAATTCATCCCAGGTTCATGTAGACATCCATTCTTGATTCAGATACTTAAAGATTCAAGCATGGGCGAGATAGAGTGTGGTTCAGTCTCCAAATTATTTGCATGCAAGTTTTCAGAATGAAGGAAGGAATTAGATTGCATCTGGAGCATGCTTTTTGTTCAAGATCATCTTCTCATTTTACCCAGTATTTTTTTTTTTTGGGGGGGGACAGGGTCTCGCTCTATATTGCTCAAATTTTATTAAGGAATATTGCATTTTTGTCTCTTTCCTCTTGCAGCTACTTCCCATTTCCCCATCCTTCATTACCCGACCCCCCCTTCCCAGCCACATACCTGTGAGACTATTGACTTGTTTTCTTGAGTCTATTTCCAACCAAGTCCTTTGTATTTAGAGACTCTTAAGTTAAACTCACTCTTTCTGGCCATTGTGCAAATGGTGATTACCTTTTAACTAACCTCTAGATTATTCCAAATTTTTAAAAAAAATCTATTTCTAGTACATTGTAATGGTGGGAAAGGTCCTGCACACTGCCCAGTAAAATCATTTGCTCCAACCTGGCCAAGGCCTTACCAAAGAAAACCAGTTTCAGACATCATATTGAACTGAATTGATAAATCTCTCCCCAAATATAGTGTGCTAATCTTAAATCAGTAATTTTATATGGCCCAGAAGTGATGTCAGAAATATCCAAATGACCCTCATCAGAAAAAAGGTTACCTACTTCTGCTTGGAACAAAACTTCAAACACGATTATACTGAAGATTCTTCAGATTTTCTTTCTGATGTTGTGATTGTGTAGCAGTCTTGATCCTAAGCATTTAATGTGTAGATAACCTATGTCTGCTTCTGTGGTGTTTTAAGAAATAGAATATAACCAACAGGAATGTTGATTTTTGTTAAGTGGCCCATTGACCAATAATACCCCACTGTCCATACATTGTTTTTGGCCTCAAAACAGTTCTTACATTTTTTTGATGGTTAAGAAGGAGCTATTAACGTAATACGATACATGAAAAGGCATATAAAACTTGACTTTCAATGTTATAAAAATTATTGGAACACAGGCCTCTCATTGTTCATGTGTTGGTTACAGTTGCTCTTGTACTCCAAAAACAGAGCTGAGTGGTGTCAGCTGACATGGTGGCCTTTAGACCCAGAACTCTGCACTGTCTGTCTGTTTACTAAGGGAACTCCATGCCTCCTGGTATAACCCAAGAAGGTTGTTATCTACTCTGTGGCTTGATTATATGCTTTTTTGAGTGCTTAAGATCACAGTATTTGTGAGTCAGAGTTTGATTTTCACATATCTGCTCACCACGACCAGCCTCCTAAACAATAAAAAGCCAAAAGAATGCTCATGTGACAAGGAAAAAATGTGTGAAAATATAAAATCATTTTCTCTTTTCATGTATTCAGTGAGGATATATTTAGATTGAGGATAACTTCCCAAGTGATTTATGATGAACAAGTTATTTGATTGTTTATGTTTACAATACAATAGGCTATGGAATAAGTTAATTCACGAAGTGGTTGCTGATTAAATATTGGTTAAGTCCATGATACTACATATAGATGTTGTACACACACGCACACCGAATTTAGTAGAAAGAGTACCATGAAATGCTGATAACCTGTGAAAGTATTAATAGTGTTTATTTGAAGTTTTGTGATATAAGGTTAGGAATTAGAAAGATTCAAAATTGTACAATATTAAACAAAGTAGAAACTTAAAATCAGGATGAGTCAGTTCTGTGTCTTTTGTATTCATTTATGAATAGGTGCTAATAACAGCCGTCATTATGGTCTGTGTTAGTGGAAAGCAAATGGATTGAAAGTTCTTTTAGGAGGAAGAATATGTGAAGACTGAATGGCTTATTTTATGTGCAGATGTATAAAAGGTAAACTTCCATCACCGTGGAATTAAGCATTGGGTCTCTTCTTTTGCTTTAAACTTAATTGGATGTGGTATAAAAATTTTACTATGATTTAGTAAACTTTAAAATCCTTTTTGCTAAGGAAAATTTCAAACACAACATCAGAAAGGATAATATCACCAAAATTCAATCAGCAATTCTCATCTCAGGACCAGTCTTGTTTCATTTTTTACAATTTTCTACTTGACACTAATCAAAGGCTTGTAAATACTTCCAGTTCATATTTCTAAAAGTGCCTTTCCTTTATTAAACATAACATATATTGTGTGAATCTAAGAAAAAGACTTGTATGTAAAAACCACTACAATGTGTCTTACATCTATATTCCCCCCTCTCCATTTTTTTTTCTCTTGTGCAATTTACTTTCTGATGTAACCAGAGTAAGCTGTAGACTTTGCCATCCTGTGAGTTTTGCTGAGTGCACCAAACTGGTGTCATTTAACATGCACTTGTGACTCCTGTATCTGCTGAAAGGGATATTTGGAACTTGAAGGTTAATCAAATTCAGGTTCAATTTTAGGGCAGGAATAGGAATCTCCAAGGAGGGACATATTCCTCTGCTGGCCTTTCTTTGTGATTTAGAGGCCTTGATGATCATCAAGTAGACCTATTATTTCATTACTGCAACATTGTAGCTTTATCACTCCTTTAGGAATTGAAAACCACCTATAAACAGAACTTTACTTCATCAGCTGTTTGCGTACCTTGTGTAGAGTTTGTTCAGGAAAAATATGATTCTTACCTCGCACTTTCTAAAAGTGATCTCATACTTTTTTTCTGACTTAACAACAGTTGAAGTCTCAATCAGTTGAAGCTGCTATTTTTGAGAAATTCTTATTATCCAGTCCAGGATGGCTTAAACATGCACTCTGGCATCAGCGACTTGAATGCTGGGGTTACGGGGGTGTACCACGACACCTGGCTGTGGCTCCTGTTCTTACTATTTTCTCAAATATTCCCTTTTGTGGCCAGTGGCGTTTAGTCATAAAATTTTAAGTGTATTTTTGGAAATTTCTTTTAATATATGTCATGAGTGTTTCTGTGTATGATTTAATTTAAAATTTAAGTATCTTAATATTTTATACTTAGGCTTGCAATAAATTCTACTGCGGTTATAATTGTATGATGAAGAGCTGGGACCTTTGCCTTCAGGTTGTGAGTTGAGAGATGGCAACTAAATGCCCTTTCTGAGAGGCAGCTCTGCTTCGGTCCTGTGACCCACCCACACTGAATGAGGTTGTTTGCTGGTCTTTTTCCTTTTATTTTAAATCTTGTCTAAGGTAGCTTGATTGACTTTTCGTAAACCAAAAGGGCTTGAGACAAAAATGTTCCTGTCAATAAACACTAGATGGAAAAGACCGGTTCTTGTTTTGACTGTGGTGTTAACAAGATTACAATTTGGAGAATTGATGTAATCAACATTTCCGTCTCATGATCTCTTTCAAGACAGTTGCTCTGTGGCATTCTCTCTGGAAGGGTTTCTTGCTCAGATCAATTTGAGACAAATTGCCTACAATTTTGGGGTATCACAAGGCCTGTTGGAATAAAAGGCCATGAGAATTTTATAGTAAAGAAAACAATTTAACTTGGCATAACTATACAATTTCCTAATCTACCTGGCCCCCAAATCATTAACTGTCTTGTACCTCTAGAGTACAAGGAACACTTGGAAAATATGGGAGGAACCACTGCCGGGGTCTCTTATTCTGAAGGTTTAAGTAATATAGTGCGCCTGAAATCAAAGCTGTCTTTTTTTCCATATGCAACCTGCTTTCCTGTTGTGTCTTTTCTCTGCTCCCTCAATCTTTGATACCTTATAACTTTTTTTTTTTATTTAATCTCATTGTAGTAGAAAAAAATTCCTGGATTTCGAACATAAACTTGCATGCAAATTTTTGCTATAATCATTTCCTAATAAGGCTGAGGGAAAAATAGGTCTGACTTTACCAAAGCAAATGAAAAATTCACTCTCATAAAATTAGTGTAGCTTTGAGATTTTACAGAAAATTGATTTAAAAGAATGAGAACTTAAAGTCCTGATAAGAGAGATTAAAACGTAAATGGAGAAGTCGCAGTAGAAACAGATGATGGAGGAATATAATTATTTCTTATTAAACGAGAGTTTTAACTCTAAGACCGACATCTAGCATCATCAAGGCTTTAGTTTAGGGTGCTGAGAGCTATCTAGTGCTAGGTCTGCTGCCAGCCAGAGCACTCTCGATAAATCATACTCCTTTCTGGGCCACGCCTTCTTCATGCACACAACGAGCATGTTTCACTAGTTCACGCCCTGATATCTCTTCTGTTTCAAATCAGTGATCCTTAGGAAGTATTGAAAGCTTCTGTGTGTCATCAGTTATTGGTATTTGGAGAAACAAAGGAAAAACACCATTTCTCCTTTTCTTAAAAGTGTGTTTGTACTTTTGATAATCAGCTAAGCTTAAAATGCAAGGCAGGAACTTTTCTGAAGATTTTGGTGATGAGTTTGGGTGGAGATGATAAGGTGTTGGGAAAGGATCCTAGTGATCAGGAGCTTAAAATTAAAAGGAAGATGGAAGAGAGCTCTAAAACAAGCAAAAATCCTGTTGTTTTGCTCCAATATGCAACAAGTTTGAGGATAATTATTAGTATCAGAACAATATGGCAAATAATTTGAGTGTTAGGAATCTTGATTCTAATAGACAGTTGAAAATAGAAGACATAAATAGTCAAGAGCAGTGGAAAGAACATAGATCCTGGGACAAGTGGAAATTTGGGGATGGGTTTACCCACAGCGAAAAAGTCTGTAGGGACAGGATGGGATGCCATTTCCAATTTTGTCTTTCCGTTCTCAGCATGTTCTCTTCTTGACCTTTCTCTTTTTAACTATGTTCTCATTATATCCAAGCCAGCAACTTTGGAATTACCGTGCTTTTCGTTTGATGCAGTCAGCTTGCAAATAGAGCATGTCTGGGGCCCACAGCGGCCAGAGATCTTTTTATGTTTGACTTGAGTTTCATTCTGTGACAAAATATCCATAAACCCAGAAAAACTTAGTCACCCAAAGAGGCTTTAATAAGCATTATGATTGTGACTGTGCCCAAAATATAGCTTTAAAAATCCATAGACATGTTTACTAGCCTTAAGCAATGAAATATAAATGACATTAATGCAGAATTTTAGTGAGCACCTTGCAACTTGAGGATATACTGTAGTCTAAGTACTCAATGTCACTAAACATGACCAGCTTTTAATTTTTTTTTTATCACACCTCACCCCCCAGTTTTTAATTTTGTTCTCTTAGTCCTACAACACGATCCCGCAAAGCAGTCAAGATTTGCATCCACTTTTAATGTGATATTTACAATGCAAATACCTTTTTCTTCCATCTGCAGTTGTACTCTGCTCCCTCCTGCTTGTCCTATCCCTGGGGCTTTGTTCTGCCAAATTGTTGCCTCACCACTTTCCACAGTAATTTATAGAACCTGGTTCACTTTGTCACCACAAGTTACACATGAAAAGAAACAATTTGATGCTAGGAGATCTTTCTGCAACAAAAATGCAAATAACACATTGAAACAAACTCAGGTTATTTTAAAAGAGCAGTGCAATATCATTATAGGGGCTGGATCGCAGTAGGTTTTCTTTCTTTTAAATAGTCGTTGTCTCTGAGGGTATTCCATATTTAAACCAAAATACTTTCCACTTTCTTTTAGGAATCTATTATCTACTACTGTTACTTCTTATCCATTGGCATTGTAGGCCTGGAGTGGGAGTGAGGGCTTTGAGTTATTTCTGAGGGTCAGTAATTCCATTTGTGTATTTGTTCTTAGACGAAATGACCTCTCTTAGAAAACCACAAATCATTATTCTAAAATACAGCAGAAGTTGTGATTTAAAAGTTATTTTAACAAAATCATGGCAAATTTTTTCTTGTATTTTCTTAATAGTTTCTCAAAATATCACCTGTAACAAGGGGCTGCTTTTCATGTAAATCTTGACAAGAGGTTTTAATGCTGGCTGCTATGAGCCACTTCTCTATGTAGTTCTTGAATAATAGAATTAAATTGATCATTAGGAGAATCACTGTAAGATGCTAAAATGATTCTTACATTTTAAAATTCTCCTCTAAAATGATTTTTTAGAGAAGCATTTCTTAATCATGATCTCAGAGGCTTCTTGAAATTATTAACAAAAATGTTCTATGTACAAACATGTTCATTTCTAGAGAGAGACTTTACAACAGTGTTCATCCAGCTTATAAAAAGTCTTTGGCCCTAACAAGATTGGCAACTACTGTAAAAGAGAAAGGGTACTCAAACTGTGAATTTCATTGGCATGAGCTATGTTTTTAAAAGGTGAAAAAAAAAAATCCTAAAATCTGCAAGCAAGAAAAACTAGAATGGCAAATTCCAACAATGAATGGAATGTAATTTTCAATTAGAAGGTTAAAAAATACTCATATTCATTCTTTCAGAGAGTTATTACCAATTTTAACCTGTGTTTTTATAATTAACTCATTTTTATTTCATTCCTTATATTTGAAAAGAGCTATCACATACTAAAAAATGCTTCTGTCTAGAAGTTAGCAGGTTGATTTTCCAGGGTTTTTTTTTTCTCCATTTTATTTTATTTTTTTGAAGCATGAGAGCAAATTTTCGTGCTTACTCTATACAAATGACAAAAATAAGAATCAGTAGTCAGGAGTTTGAAACACCACCTGACTGCCAAAAATATTTGTCTTCACTTTGGTGTCAAATAGTTCCTAATTTAATTTCCTTTCCTTCCAGTGTTTCAAAGCAAGTTCAATTATCTATTTGCATTTACTGAATGTAAATTCTGAGGAAAATGAGGCACATAAAACTTAGAAAATTGAAATGTCTTTTATATTTTCTAGAAAACTAATACTTAGTCATTGAAAAGTAATGACCATACATTTAACGATCTCCACATTCGCTTCTCCTAACGGCACAGTGATCTGTAATCCTGTATTTTGGACCTACACCTTTGATCTTTCAATCTGGTAACATAAGCAAAAGTGCTTTGTCCTTTATTATCCATATGGTGATATCAATAAGAAAATATTTAAAGACACACATTTCACTTGAAGCTCTGATTAAGATTGTGCTATGTCTAGCCAATTAGCAAGTCCTTGGTTTCCAAATACCCCAAGTTCATCAGTATTTTGTTTTTGAGAACTCATCTATTCTTGACTATAACCATGTAAAGTTACTTCAGCATTGACTTTAGTGAACCAGTATGTTTTCTATTTTTAAGCACCGTGTTAAGATAAAACTTACGTACATTAAGGTATGCAAATCTTAAATGGAAGATTTCATTTTGAGAAGTTATACATACATGTAAAAAACATCCCCTTCCAAATACCGAACACTGCAAATTCCACAGAAAGTTGAGTGATCACTGCTATGATTTCTATTACTAAAGACTAGTTGAAATTGTATTTGTGGGAATTACGTAAATATATACTGTGTATGCCTGGCTTCTTTTATAGGCATATATTCTTCATATTTGTCCTATTGATTTTATCACTAGTTTGTCTTCATTTTTCCCCATTATTTAAACACCAAAATATATAAGCCCTGTATTGCAGATGGACACTTGGACTGTAGAGATAGGTGTATAGCCATGTTCATAACAGCACAACTAACAATAGCTAAAATGTGGAAGATGCCAAAATACCCATCAACAGACCAATGGATTCACAAATTTTGCTATTTATACACAATTGAATACTGTGCATCTATAAAGACAGATAGGTTGGAGGCTTTTGTAGGCAAAGGGAGGCAACTTGAGACCATCATGCTTAGAGAAGTGAGTCAGAAGCAGAAAGTGAAATATCAAATGGTTTCTCTGATATGAGAAACTCAGATTACAATTATCTCATGGAACATAATGTGGGGAATAATGGGAACTGGGGTGGGTTGGGGGAGTGCTGAAAGAGAGGGGAAAGTCTTACAACCTTGCCAAGATATATATGTGCACAAAATGCTCAAGATCAATGTAAACTTTAAATTATGCACTTATATGTATCAATAAAATGGGAAAAATAAAAAAATCCTCAAAAAACCCCCCTACTACAAACATTTTGTACAATTCAATTCTTTGTTTTACACGTAAGTGCAAGTTGTATTCTACATTGGCCTGATATTCTGCAACATCTTTTAACTTGTGCTTTTTTCTGTAGTTTACTTAGGATTAAAAAAAAGTATATAACTACACACACACACACACACACACACTCACACACACTCATTTCTGCAGCTAAAATAATACTTTATTTTGAATATCTATGTATGTTGTTTCTCTTTGGTATTTATCACACTAAGATTCCTCAAATTGTGAGATGGAACACAATATTCAGTATTTCATCAATAAATACATTATGTTTAGATATCCACAGATGCTAATTTATCAGAACAAGAAGTTTTTTCACAGATGCTAATTTCTCGGAAGAAGTTACTCTCATCCTTTGAGATTTTTTCACAAGAAAGAGCTGAATTTTGTCAGATGATTTTTCTCCTTTATTATATAAATGTGACAAATCTATTTTTATTGTGAAAGCCATGTTATTATAAAAGAAAAGGTTTTAAGTATACTTCTATATTTTGCTTATATTTTAAGTTTGCATTTGTTTTTAGGAAGAGTATTGATGGATTGGGAAATAGAATTCACATTTTTGTTACAACAGAAATGTCGGAAATGGGACAAGTGTGATTAATAAGAATTTTTTTCTTTTAAGATGGGAGAAAATAGAAATAATTTTAAAAAATATCTGTTTATTGGTTTGTATTTATTCTTTTTCAAGCCTGCTCTTTTCCCCTAATCTTTAAGGTAGGTTTAAAAAAAGTTGCATCCTGTAATTTTACCTTTTTAGAAAGCTTTGACATTTATCTCACTGGGGGAAAGAATAAGTATTATATTACACTTTGTTAAGGAAAGGAATGAGAATAATTGTTATATTATTTGTTCTTGTAGACAGAATAACTCACAAGATGATGAATTGGATGCTATTTTTTGTTTTTATTTTTGTATTTGAACTTTGAGATGTGTACATAACACAGGATTCTCAGTTTGAAAAGCATTTATTACTGTTGCTACCATTAGTACAGACTTGTGATATGTATTTTACTTAGCTGTCCCTAAAATCTAAACTGAAGTTACATTTCTCATTGTGGTTAAAATAACATAGCAATATGCTGATCAAGTTTCTTTTTTCCTTTGAAAGAGGAATTTTGAAATGTTATTTATCTTTATAAACAGAAGCACACTAGCGTCTTCAAGCTTTTTGTAATTTATTCTCAAGGGGATTCATATCAATGATTCTTTTAAATCTGATTAATCTTCATTAGTTTAGAACAGAAAAATTCTTCCATTTCTAAAAATAAAAATTAGGAATGTTTAGCTTCAGAGTAAATGGTTCATTTTGGCTGACCATTAACCTTTTCCACTTAAAATTACTTTTTGGTTTTTCTGATAGCCAGCAGGATTTAATGAAACAATTTCCTTGTGGGTCTCATACCTTCTTATCAGAAAAGTAAAGCTATTTTGCCCTCCATTTTCTTGAACGTTTATTTTGTATTTGAGGAGAAATTCAACGTCTCCACCATGTATAACCCGTGGCCGTTAAGAATCACATAGTTAACTATGTCTGAGGATGTTTATCCTTTGTTATCCTTTGCACTTAAAATACTGTTTGGTATATGGGAGGCACTCAGTAAATATTTGCGGGGTCAAATTATTTATCTTAGTTTCTAAATCACCTGATAAAACCTATTCTCCAAGGTCCTTATGCTTACAAACATGCTGGCATTGTATGCAGATTCTGTAAAAGGTTCAGACTGTGTCATTTTATGCTGTTCTTCTAATGGTTTGAATTTAATGTTTCAAGACATTTCTAAGTTCCAGTGTCTTTTGATGATGAGAAAATTAGTTTGAAGAACTGAAAAGTGGGTTATTCAGCATACTCTGACACCCCTTAAAAGATTGTTGCTTGTTTCTTTTGTAGTTGAATGCGTTTGTTGCAGGTGGTTGATGTGGTCCTTTCTTTTGGCTACCATTCTCCATCTTAAGAGCATGTAGTCATTGTGGCATTTCTGGCTGTGACTTCTGAGGTCTTTTAAAGTCCAAGTACTCAGTTGAGACTTGGGAAGTCAAAAACGCGCATGCGTTCACTTCCCACGGTCCCCGTGGCTCATGTAGTCAGTGTTCTCCATGTGCTCAGAAACAGTTTCCTTGATCCAGCGTTCCTCCCTTCCTCCCAAAGGTGACAACCATATTTCAACTGGTTATTTCCTGAAAACAGAAAGATCATTTTCCCACACTCCTCCTTTGAGAAAACCTCTGCCCTAAAATTTAGTTCGCTAAACATGGTAAGAGATTTTTTTGGGGGGTTGGGGGGTGAGAAGAAACTGAGCTGAGATTCGGAAATGGCCATGAACTGTAATTTTACTACTTACTGTAGATTCTTTTATGTCACCATGTGCTTTTGTACCCGAAACCTGAATATTTCCCACAGAGCAAAGAATGCTTTCTGTTTGGCTTGCAATTCATTGGTCCAAGCATCCTAGGCAGCTCTATGAAGAGAATGTGCAGGGCTGATACATAAAGGCACATCCGCTGCTGGGGAAAGAAATTCACCCGAGCTATGATTTACCCGCGTTCATTTTCTGAGTTCAACCTCTAAAAATGTCTAGAGTGGCGAGCAGAACGAACGAGAGCAAATTAACTTTCATTCTCTAGCAGGGGGAGATGGGAGTGGGGCTGGAGAGCATCCATCACTCCGCCGCTCGCTGCGGGGACAGCTCTCATCTGCGTGAGCAAACTTGTGTGTGGGCAACGCCAGGGAAATTTATTTCTCGGAACGAGTTTACAGCTTCCATACAGGGCGCTTCATCTTTCTGGCTATCAGGATAAATTGTATCTCCGTAATAACATTGTAGCAAGCTATTCTTTACCGCGAGGAGCCAGTAATGACTGTGTCTTACATTTGCATTAATTCTGACAAGATTTACTGGTGCTTCCTGATCTGTAAATTCCCAAATGGCAAACAGCAGCAAAGGTCAGCACAGCGATAATATTAATAGCTTTCGCAAAAGGTTGAGAGACTCGGAAATTCCAGATGATAGGCTGAGCGAGAGGAGAATTCAATGCCTATTTGTCATCTTCATTTTTTCCCCCACGATTTCTTCACTTTCTCTTTTATAAGGTAATTACTGTCCTTTTGGCAAAGGATGCACGGGGTTGCAGAGGTCAATAATAGGGAATGTAATTTAATCAGAGGTACTGGTTCTTTCCCCCCCCCCCCCAGAATCTATGCCCCACAAAACCACATGAAAAATCAGGTGATTGGATATTATAGATTTCTGCTAAGCATGTAGCTGGAATTCTTATTGAAGCTTAGTGATAACTCAGTAACGCTTTCATCTATTCCCCTTAATTTATTCCTCACTAAATGGAAAACACGGTTAGCAAAGCATGTGTCACTATCAAGAGATACAGTCACTTTGATTCTTCAGAAGAAATCCCACTTCATACTGGATTTTCTGTCTCTGGCAAAACCTTTCCTGATGCTTCCAGAATAAATTAGACATTCCCCTTTTTTTGACCCAGCTCTTACCCAGACCTCATATCTCACCACAGGAGCTTCTTGGGGCTGATGTCTATGGTCTTCATCTGGGTTTTAATTGCTCAGTAGAATCCCAGAGACTAGGTAGCTTTTGAAGGAAAAACATTACCATTGGCTGATGGTAGTCCTGAAGCCTCAGACGGGGCATGCACATCTGATGAAGAATTCACGGCGCTTCAAGTCATGAAAGAGACGATAAAGGCAAGTTGACAGCAGAAGGCAGAAAGGGGGCCAAAATCCTGACAGCTAATCTATTCCCAAGAGAAATCCATTAATCCCTTCAAGTGGGTGTCACCCAGTGCAAATTGGGGCACACGAAGAACAAGGACACAGAGTTTATGTGAGCCAGTATCAGGTTGGTCACTGAGGTGGGGAATGAATTCTTGCTACTGAGAATTAGCCACTCCCATATGGCATCTGAAGGGTCTGTGTTTTATAGATGAAAACAAAAAATGCTTGGGAGTTTGCAGCAGAAGAATTGCCATGAGTCCAAGGCCATTCTGAGCCCAGAGAGGCCCTCCTCTTACTTGCTGGTCCACAAGTCAACTACACACATTTCCAAGGGCATGAGGCTTTTGGAGGATGCTTATTATCTAAACCATAGCAGATTGGCTAACACAGATAATGCAGGATATCATTTAGTGATTAGTCACTTGTGCCTTCCAGGTGAGAATGTGATTATCCTCACGGAGGAGTCTGCCGCAACCTGCCACATTAGGCCAGAATGACCTGGGGGAGTCCAGTCCTATGGTTCATGTTGCCCAGTGCTTCGTTCATTTTCTAAGCTCGTTTCAATTTGTGTAAGCATGTGCGTGACCTATGAAATCAGTTTTCAGCCATATGACTTAATCACATGAATGTTGAGGAATACATTCAAACCATTACCCCCTCTTTACATCATCCTAAAATGTTTTCCTTACTTATCACTGGCACTTTTTAGGCCCTGTTGTCTGCAGATTAAGAATTCTGTGCTAGTCATTCCCTGGTGTACCTACCTTGTAATAATATGGTGCTCCATAAATACTGTAGCAAAACCCATAATGCCTGGTAGCATCTTGACAACTGTGTACTTTGTGCTCAGCTACCCCCTCTGTAAAATATACAAGAAAAGAGGGCCAGGTAATTTGAGGGAACGGCGCCACATTTATTCCTATGAGAGCAAGGTTGAATAGCTGTGGGTTGTAGAACGTCTAGACCAGTGTCACTAAGAGGCAGCTGACAGGAAATAGCTAAATATATAAATTCAGAATGAAAAGTGGAGTTCTTTGGAAAATGTGAAGGCCTCTAAAAATAGAATTAGAGTGTCATTGCATTCCTCTGTATGGGAAGACATTAGGTGAAGTCTCCTCTTTAATTAGGAGTATAGGCAGGAAACTATAAATGATAAGCAAAGATTCCATTAAAGGCCTGCTAACTTTTCTCACTATGACTTGGAGAAAGTTCTGAAGCAGAGCAGACAGCCAGTCCTATTACGCTTGTTCCACGTGGAATTCTTTCTTTCTTGGTTGTTTCGCCCTTTGCTGTGTGAGTAAGGTTTCCTTGCTCAGAATGCTGCCTAGTTTTGTCAGAAAAAAATTCTTAGTCTTTATTGACTAGATTTCAAAAGTGATTTGTTCCCGCTAATGAATCAGTACACATGCACCTAGGTTACTTTTTATGTGTTTGTGGTCCTGCATCTACTTGTCTTTCTGTGGTCTCCACATGCTCAGAGTTCTTCAGGATGTAGCCTGAATTATTCCTGATGTGGTAGGTGGAGAGGTGGCATTGTGTTCTTTCGAGAATGGTTATTTCCTGACTGGGGTCT
Organism: Ctenodactylus gundi; assembly: GCA_004027205.1. Taxonomy (NCBI): domain Eukaryota; kingdom Metazoa; phylum Chordata; class Mammalia; order Rodentia; family Ctenodactylidae; genus Ctenodactylus; species Ctenodactylus gundi. Next base: position 78,890 of record PVKB01002800.1, read on the forward strand.
GAGCCAAAACAGCAGATACAGTGAGCTGAAGGGCTGTGCCAATTCAGTATCTTTTTGTGCAAAAATGACTCATTATTTTCCCTTTGAATCATTTTACATTGGGTGAGACATCAATCTTGGCCACACAGACTGTATAAAGCAGGCAAACATATCTGGTTATTCAGATGATTGCTGATTTGCCTGCTGTCATATGGAACAGGTAAATGATAAGGCATGGCTACTGTGGGGAAGAGACTTTGCCCTCCCAGTAGGTAGACCCACGGGAATAACTTGATAATGTTATCATTTTATTTTTTGAGACAAGATCTCCCTAAGTTTCTAATTTGCCCAGGCAGGGCTAGAACTCATGATCCTCGATACCCTTCATTTTTCACTTTCTGTGGCCACACCATGTGCTACCTAAATGGAAGCTCTCCCACCCCAGCCAAGTGTGCTTTCCCATTGGGAGCTTTGAACCTGGCTGTGTGCTTTGCTTTAATAAGTGGATTATCAAGGATCTCAGTACAGGAAAAACCTGGGACGTGTGTTCACATGGCTTTCCTTTCTCCTCAGGTGGTTGCCACTATCATATGAAACTTTTCCTCTATGAGTTAGTTTCTTCAGTGTAAACACTAAAATGAACATCTTGGGTGTGGACTTAAGCTGAAACTACAAAAAAAAAAAAAAAAAAACCCATAAACCCCATCAGATCTACAGGTTGAAGTAGTCACCAGTTCAGCACATTTGACCTCCCTTCCTGTGACCAGAGTCATATGATGAGGATTGAGGGATGGTATCTATTTTAAAGTAATATTTATGAACTGAGTATCGCTTTGCACCCTCAGAGACACTTGATGATATCTGGAGACCTTTTTGGTTGTTAGAACCTCGGGAATATGGCTGGAATTTGATGAATAGGAACTAGAGATGCCAACGCAGGATAGTCTCCCTCTCACAGAACCATTCAACCTCGAAATGCTGATAGTGCTGCTTAAACAATTTTAAGAAAATAGCTAGTTTTTACAGCTAGTGTCTTCTGTTACATATTCCTTCAGCCTCACAAAATAAGATGTTTTCTTTCTTCCTTTTTTCTTTTTTTCAAAGGGTCTTACTCTGCAGTCCAGGTTGGTCCTGAACTCTCTGTTTAGCTCAGGCTGGCCTTGAATTCAGGGTAATCCTCTTGCTTCAGCCTGCTGAGTGTTGGGATTTCAAGCATATGCCACCAAGTCCAGTTTATGTAGTACTGGAAAATCGAACTCGGGGCCTTGAGCTTGTTAGGCAAGTGCTTTGACTATTAAGCCCCCAAATAAGGGTTATAATTGGCCAAAGTCCAGAATCATCATTGGGCCGATATTATCAGTGATCAGGATTATGCTGATTTTAATGATGGCCCCATGCTTATCCATTATTTGGTGTGTGTGTGTATATATATATATATATATATATATATATATATATATATATATATATATATATTACCATAGTGGATAGAGCCAAGCAGGACCCAAGGTCTTGGGCTTCTGTTTCTTTTTCTTTCTCCAGGGTCTCCTCTGTGTTTCTTGTTCACTGGTCTCCTTTCTTTGCATTTGCACTTGCTTCAAGGACCTACACTGCAGGTTGTATTGGGTTAATCATGAAGGCTTTCTCAGGTCTCCGGAAGCCCTGTGAAACACCTCCAGGGAAGAGGCCTCTGATGTGGCAGGACCTGGCAGGTCTCAGGTCATCAGGCGGCACTGCAGCTTCTCTCTGAGAGCTTCAAGGCTCAGGGGTGTTAAATTGCCTGTAAGAATACTAAGTTCCACAGAAATGGAAAAGAGGACGTGCGGAAATCATGGGAAAAAACTTAATGGAGAAAGTGGGAAACATTTCACAGCTATTTATTGAACCAATCTGGCACATGGACACTTGGCTGTCCAGCCTTCAATACCTTCGAAGTGTAGCCTTCACCCCTTCCCTGGGCTTATCTATTCTTGTTTATGGTTTAAATGGAAGATGCTCCCTAAAAGACACATTTAGAGGTAGATAGAGCCTGGCGGAGAGGACAGGCCACTGGAGGTGTGACCTGGAAGGCTGTGTCCTACTCTCTGGCTCCTCTTCTCTCTGATTCTTGGCTTCCATGGGCTGAACAACATTCTCCCTCCATTTCCTTCCACCATGCTGTTTCTGCCTTGGAGTAGCGAACTGTGAACTAAACTATAAGCCAAAACAATCCTCCCTTTCTTAAACTTGTGGGTGCTGAGTATTTTGTCCCAGATAGACAGGAAAGTGACCCACACACCCCTGATCCTTTCTCTTTACTCCACACCCCAATTTCTTCCCCCTTTACACTGCTGTTGTGTTGCATACACTATTCTTTCTGTATCTAATTTATTTCCTGGTGTCTGTAAAACATTTTGATGTTTATGATCAATACCCAATGATACCCTGTTGATATTTTCTGTGTGTGTGTGTTTTTTTGTCGTTTGTGTTTCTTGAAGTTGGGTGTACCTCTTGCTATTTCCAAATTCCTGACCGATGTTAATCTTTGGGATTCAGGAAGGATAAGCTAGAATTCTCAGAATTCTTGGATTTCCCTGAAGTTCTAAGTTATTCTGAAAATTATTCATATTTTAATCTCATTATAAAGTTCTTAAATATGTATTCAGTGAACAACAGCCAGCATTATTGGGTAGTGTCTGGATCATTCATGCTTATCTTTTAGCAAGTTGAACAGAAGTACATACTCTTCAAAATTGTCAATTTAAGGACTTACTTTGCTTCAGTCATTAGATATTTTTTGGAATTTCCCTCATAGAACTTGTTTATAGTCTGCTGCATGTGTATACATGTGTTCATAAATCTTATATTTGAAAGGATGAACAACCAAATATCAGAGAACACGAATGCAGATTGGTAACAAAGCAACAGCCATGATCAAGACTGACTAAACTGATGGTGAACTCTTAACTCTTCTTGCTCCTATCTGGAAGGGTTCTTGTACATTTACCATCAAAAGTTTCTTCTAGAAGAAAAATTGAAAGTTAATCAAATGATTGGAAACAAAAGTAGGAAAGTGGTCAGGAAATGAAAAACATAATTACCTTTCTCCTGATCTTTCACTCTTGGGCTTGTCTGAAAGAATTTATGTTTTAGGTGTGTACTTGTATTCAACCCTTACATCCCTCTTTTTTGAACATCTGTATTTATAGACGACCCTTTTGCATAATAGAATATTCCTGTTGCTTGAGTTTGATGTTTGTGCTTTAAATATGCAATGTATGTAGCTATCCTTGGCTCCATCAAGAATATTTGCCTCACAAGTGCAAGAATAACACACTCCAGATTCATTCATGGAGCTGGTTTTAAGAGAAAGCCGTTATTTGTTTCATATTGTCCAGGATTCTTTTAAAGAACAGTAAGTGGGTGATTCAAAGCCATTTTTACTCAGCAGAATTTTTGCCTGCCGGCCATTGTGTCATGGAATAGAAATGGAAACTGGATGTTGTGTGCAGCACAAGTGACACTCTCTCATTGAACATTTTACCAAGTTGGACCAATGGTATGATTGTAGGGAATCTATCGAGAGTCTTCTAAGTTAACAGAAAGAAAAAGTGTTGAAGTTTAATCAGATGGTATATGTTGAATTACAATTATTAACGAAGTCTCTGTACCCTTCCTTAAAGGGGAAACGCAAGCGCTCCGTGGGCCTCTGTTCATCTTCTTCTTTTTTAAGACACTTTAAGTGACCACATTTTAATCTGCTGTTAATTTTTCTCCAAACTTATTTTGCCATCAAATAAAAGATGCCATTTTGGAGTAATTTGTTCAGGTGCTGTGATTTTAAGGTTTCCATTTTTGTTCACTGAACAAGTTCTTAATTATCTCAGGGCAATTGAAATGCTCTACAAATCTTTGTGCAGTCAAAGTTATTTCTGTGAGCAACGTACACACTAGCCTCTTGGGAGCCCATCTATATTTGAAAGGTTTGCTAATGGGCTTCTCCTTCCCCTTGCACATATGCTGGTTTATAATTTACAGCAGCCCTACAGGATCTGTGTCTAATCCCACAGCCCTGCCGCACATCACAGCACACAGCTTTCAGCTGCCACAAATCCCCGGCTGAAATTTTTTTTTTTTGCCTTGAGTATATGATAATTTGTTTCTGTGGTTTTACTATTTCCACTTATTGAATTAAGCTCAAAGTATGTTTTCTGTTACTAAAATCTTCCAATAGCTACCTTCTTTGAAGGCATAGATTTGTATTTTCTACAGTATTTTACAGTTTAGCCCAACACATGGATTATTATTTTTTCTTTTCGTTATCCACTGATTGGCTGTAGAATCAAAACAGCTGGATGTTCTGCAAGTATTTTTCACAGCCCTTTTCCCATTGCTGTTCATTATCACCCATCGTAGTGACAGATCTTGGGTCTCATCTGTGTTGTGGATATTTCTCCAAATCAAAGCTCGGTCTCCTTGGGAATAGCAGTTAAGTCTTCTCTTTGTGTCCACTCTAGGGTGTGTGGAATGGAAGGAAACCAAGATAATTCCACTTTCCTCTTGCTGTTCTTGTCATGAACTTTTCCCACAGGCTGCAGTCTTGCTAATTTAGGAATTAAAGGAATAAAATGGCATAGTTCATTCTGTTTTTGTTTTAATTTCTCAACTGAAAGGATTGTATTTAGAAATACCATGGGCTTTTAGCTTTTTCTTTGATTTTCTCATTTTATTTTTATCATTACTATGGTTTAATATTTCCTTTTTAAAAGAAAATTGTGCCATTTTACTGATCTGTACTATTCATTATTTTCTTTCATCTGTGTTCAGTTGGACGTAGAATAAACGCAGTGGAGTCTGAAACCCACAAAGACTTCAAACCTCTTTGTTCCAATAGGAAGCTCTCTTTTGGGAATAAGTGAAAACTTCTCTTTTGCAAGTTGTAATTAAAGTATACCTGCAGTCAAACCACTTGATTTAATAATAAATCATTTTGTCTTTACATCACTTCCGAATTTATTTGTCTTGATATAATCCTAAAATTATATATTTTAAAGGAGAAAATACTTTTTGTCTGTCTCTGATCTTTAGGCATTTAATTTTCACATCAGTGTTTAATTTATTGAAAAGTGCTCTTACAAAAGAGTCTATCATTAAGAGCAAGTTGTTTATTACCCTACTCATTTTGAATCTGTTTTTCTTCTTGAATTTTGTCATATGAAGAATAACTTAAAAGTAGCTGTGGGGGGCATGAAAGTTTTCCTTTTCCTCCCAATATTTCTATGAAGAAAAAGCTGCTATAAAAAGCATAAACTTTGTTAATAATAAAAGGAGCCACATACCAGAAGAGAAGGATGCTGGATATCTTGCATAAAGTAGTATGGGGCTGCCACAAACATAGAACATTACAGCCGTGGTGGCTGATTTACATAGGTAATACTGTACTCTCCCTTTCTTTTAAAGTTTTTGTCATGAGCAGTGATGAATATTATGACATTTTCTTTTTAATTACAGTCTTAATGATGAGAACATGAGATTAGGAAACGGCTATTACATTTTATGAATGATGGCTGGGTGCGGTAACATTTTGCTCTGCCAAAATTTTGTTGGCTCAATTTCTCATTTGTTTTTGATGATCCAGCTTTCCAACTAAATCGTTCAAAGAGAAAGACAACCCACACGCAGAATACTGAATACTAAGAACCTGTAATTCAAAGTGAACATCAATCATGCAAGGTGATTTTCCTATGAAAATAATTCTGTAGTGAGATATGTGAATATCACGACGTGGACTGTTCTTATTGGTGCTCATGTGAGGTGCGAAGGGGACTGAAGCCAGTCAGCCTGACCTAACGTGATGTGTTGTAGTACTGATGGTCCACTGGGTGATTATAGCATTTTCTAAGATGGCTATGAAAGCGTGCAATGTGGAGTTGGAGTTGACCTGTCAATCTCTATAGGAGTCAGTAGTAGCCCTGGGACAGAGGAAGGGTTGGCAATATGAGATGCAGGTGGTCCTGAACTTGCAGTTCTCTTGGGTGGTAGGCTGGGTCTCACATTACTTTCACCTCACCTTCCTGTTGGCCTCTCATTCTTAACCATATTGATCATCACTTCTTCCTTGGGTACTATGGAAGCAGACATGCACTGTTTTTCCTTTGACAACAACGAGGCCTGGAATGTTGGGAAATCCGGGATGAGATACTAAGTCTTGTTGCTGATGTGAAAGGTATTGCTTTATACCCCTGGTTCAGTGCTCTGGTACTTCTTTTTTAAATTTCTTAAGTGCCTCCAAAATGAATTCCACTGTCTGTAGGTTTCTTGAGTTGTTATTAATAGACAATGACAACATGCTAGTTGGTAATGCTGCCTTGGTACTGCTGTTACCGTCATGAAACAATAATGACTTTAAAAGCGCAACTATGGATTTTTCATTGCATTGCTTTATACTTATAGATAATCGATAAATATAGAATTGAATTGACAGGTGAGTGAGAGGAAATGAGCTCACATTTCATGGCAGGTAAGAGCTTAATTACCTTCACTATTGAACTTACTATGTGGGTATTAAGGGACACTAAATGACTACATCTAAGTGACTATTAATTGTTCAACTACATTTATGGAATACTTCATACTTAACATGATGCTGGGAGCTGGGGACAGAATGGGGTCATTAGGAGTCCAAATCCTCAAGAGGCGGCCAATAACAGGGTGTTTTTAGGGGTATTTAGCTGAAGGGTGATAGATGAGAGTAGGGGCTGAGCCACCATTTAGCTGAAGTCTAGATGATTGTAATTCTTTTCAGTCCATATAGCCAGACGCCATCAGTGGCTTCTCTCAGGCCTGTGTTGTCGGACGCAAGTGAAAACTGGTGGTAAAAATAGGTCTGACCTTGTGTCAAATCATAACTGCGATTGGGAAAACTCCCATGAAACACGTTACCAGAGATGATCATTAGCATGCTCTCCTCTTAAAGAACATTTGCAACTCTAAGACCTCCTGCTTTTTCTGGACTAACAGCTACATCAGTGAACTTTTTTCAAAATTAAATGGATTCTTATCAGGAAAATGACTTCACCGGTGGAGCATCTTTGATATAATTGTTGCTGAATTTAGTTTCACGATAGGCTATAACTCTAGAAGCACTGTCCAAGGTTTGCTAGCCCATCCATAGTCTGTGGCAGAATTTTAAGGTTTTTTTGAGGAAGGTAAATAAGAAACTTTCTTTTTGTGTGAGCAGATTAACGCTTGTACTGGGGTGTGGAGTTTAGTGAGCAGGGTACCTGTTGGGTTTTGGTCTCCCTCACACTTTCTGTAATGCCTTTGTGATTAGTACAAAAAGCCCAAGTTTAGATTTTATCCCTGGCAATTAAAGTTTAAATAGCATTTAATTTGTGACACTCTGAACGCTCTGTGCTGAGCTTTTAACCTTAAAAAACCCCACGGTTTACGGCATAGATTGTGGTCATTTACTAGTGTATATTCGTCCCCAAGCTCATCAGGTTGTGTCCATTTCCTACGTACAGCTTTTCATATACCAGTCATACGTCACTGAGGTCCTCAATTTAAAAACCTTATTCTTCAAATGAAACATCTCAGGACTGGTTTTTAGTATACTGATCATAAAATCATTAAGAGAAAGAACTTCATGTCTTACAGATCATGTTAGTAGTACTTGCTTTTTACATTGTGGGTTCTCCAGGACAAATGCAAATGGAAACTGTGGGATAGTAAAAAGCATTAACCAATCTGTTTCCCAATGAGTGACAGGTGTGAGGTCATGTTCTTAACTGTATAGTATTTGGTAAATAATATATTTGCTCTCCAGTTTAGTGTGCAGTGGCTAATTGTATACAGCTTCATAGAGTTATTCTGTGTTTGATTTGAACCATGGCATATTGTGAAATCTCAGTGCCAATGGCCTGGGTTTCTCCGTAAATCTGAAGAGGGCAAGCCCCCTTATGACATGTGGGCTTAGGCAAGTGACTTGGTACTTCTACTAGTCTAGTTTGTCTACCTTGGCTGACTCATGAGCTTCATGTGTGTTTTATATAATTTAAATTCCATAGTTTAGATTGAGAAGGACTTAAATTTTCCTCTACTTGCTACTTCAGTAAAACGTATTTAATGCACTGATGACCTTGAATTTGACTTTCTTTATTATAGTATAGGAACTTTCGGGACAAGAATCTTGTCTGATTCATTCCAGTCCAGCCAGATTCAGTCATAGTGTCACTGTGTTGAGTACATTTTCAATATATACCTTGAATAATGTGGGTAAATAGTTGTTAATAACATCACCATTATACATGCAAATTTAATTAAATATAATTTTAATAAAATAAGTATAAAATAAAATTTAATTTTAAGTAAATATAAATTTAATGAATCTCCACATCTCTAGTAGTAGGATCAAATGAGACAATGAAGAACAACTGATATAATTAGGATGTAATTATTGAATTTTGAATGCATTGCCTGTGTGTTTCCTTGTGTAGAGAAAGCTTGTGGGAAGACCATAGAGAATAGGTCAGCTTGTATGAGTGATGAGTGAATTTCAAATTTTGTTGAGGAGAAATAAGAGGTGTCTTATTCTAACCCTTGCTGATTTAATGTTTGTGGATGGTTCTGGAAGGAGCCTAAGGACATGAGAATTCAACAAGTTCAGAATAAAATGGACATTGAAAGAAAAAAATTGCATAAAGCTTAGACTTATAGTAAAATTATGCTATGAACTTTAATGCATATTTTTTGTGTCAATGTAAAACATTTTCTGGCATGCTGATTATGTGTCTTTTTTGCGTGAATCTTATCTTCAAAAATGTAAATATATATATATATATTTGTATATATTATCTGTGTAAACTCTGTCAGAACTATCTCTGCTTTTTTAAAAAAATACATTTCTTGTGAGTAACATGAATTTTCTGTAATTGGATGAAAATATAAGCTGTCGTGTCCTGGATAGTCTAAAACCACATATGAATGCAAATCAAACAAATCAAACAATTGTTAACATTTCCATTTGTGCTGCTAATTAATTGGCATGTATTTGTAGCACCACTAGCCAACAATCTTATAAATTACTGCAACAGGTATTCACACAGGAATAATCTATTAAAATTATTGTGATAAGATCGTAATTTGAGGATGAATAGATCTTTCACATTTAAGAATATGTGTATAGATTTATAGTAAAATTAGTATACATACACATACATGCATACATTAAATATTGTGGGGCAGTAATACTTGTTCCACAACATTTAAAGAATGGGTAAAAGAGTTGAGCCTTATAATTTGAATCACACAAGACTATGGTATAAAGTGGATTCACTGCATGGCGTAGAAGCATTACGCTTTCTTGTTGTAGAGAGGGAGGGAAGGACAATACCTAGCTCAGGGCCCTGTTCTCCAATTATCCCTCTTGGGAAGGGATACATCACTTTGCGCCAGACAACACCTGTTTTGCATATGTTACCAGGTCATAGTTATTGATAGTTCTGCTTTTCAGTCTCAGAATTGCTGTATTGAGAGGAAATAATTGGGCACATTACTGATAGTTGTTTTTCCTGAACACTACACTTAGTCCTTTATATCTCAGCATGAATACATTTTAGAGTCGTTCTTAAAAGCAGATTTTTTTAAAATTGAAAAAAAAAATCAGATCAGCATATATTCCAGGAAGGATTGCATAACTAAAAGTTTTGGGTAATTTAATAATCTATTTCATAGGTTTTCCAAAGAAAAATTTTTTTAGGAAAACATACTTTCAGTAGGCTTACTCAATTTTATACTTATTACTCCTCTTTCCATTCATGTAGAAACTGAAAGAAGAAACTCAGAAAGCTTGGGAAAATTATTGATCACTTTGGTAGTAGGTAGTCAGTATTTGCATAGCTTTGGGTCATTTTTATTCACAGTGTTTGAACTTTATCTTAATGTCTGTCCCCCCTCTGTTTCTCGGTGCCTCTTGGCATTGTTCTTCTTCTTGCTCACTTTCTCTTCCCCATTCACGTCTGTTTCACTCTCAGTGTGTGGCTCTTCCTTTTTTATGTCTGATCTCTACTCCTCTCTGGTATCATGCCACTTGGGCTTTTTGCGCTTCTAAAGCAGAGTTAAGACCTCAACTTGTATAGGGAAATGCTCTGAAGTATTTACATGGCTTGAACTTTTGACACATTTGGGTATAATTTTTGGTTTAGGGGAAGCTTTGATTTATCACTTTTCCATGAGTGTGTTTACATAAGAGCTTCTTAGCCTTTTGATTCATCAACATTATCTTTTAAAAAATGTGCCATGGACACAGGACTTTTGTAAGTGATGGGGAGAGTTCAGCTGAGCAGTAGCTCTCGTGCACAAGGATGGTTACAATGCAGTTAGGGAAAATATTCGTGTGATGGGATCCTAAGTTTTTTAATTTTAGTGAGGAGCACTACTCAATGTGAACTGCTTCCAATTCATAAAAAAGTATACTTCAAGATTACTTCTTTATCGTGTACACTTAGAAATCAGAATGCATTCTCCTGATGGGAAAAAAAAGTTGAATGTAACCATAATCACCTGGTCTAGAAATGCTAGTTATGCTTATACTTGATTGGATTAGTGGTGCTATAGAGGTTAAATTCTCTTAAGAGAAGATAATCCTAAATTTTATCTGCATAGTACAAATATGTTTTTCTTCCCTGAGTGAGACTGCCTGGGATATATATCTCTTTTAAAAAGAGGATAGATGAAAATTGTGGTAGAGGAAGGCATAAACATTTTGATGCAGAGGTGTATTCAAAGCCAGGTGTTCACAATCGGAGCAATATGAAGTTAATAAGGTCCCAACTTGTGTAGTCGTCACAAGACATTCTACAGAAGGCCCAAGCAGAAGGAGGTCAAAGGAAACTTGAATGGCCCTGGCGTAGGATAGCCCTATGGGGGGTGGGGGGGAATCAAAGACTAGGGCTAGACATTGAACTACATATTAAAAAACTTGGATTTTTTTTTATCTGTGTGTTTGTATCATTTTTCTGTATAGTTAATTTGCTTTTCTTTTTCTTGGTTGCTTTCTTTGAAAATCCTCAGATGTTTCAGTTTGTTTGAAATCTGCCTGTTGGTGGTTCCCATACTGCTGCTGTCCATTGAAGCATTTGTTTTCCAGATGGCAACAAGTAAAGGTAGTAAAACAGGATCTTTAGATCACAACCCATATTCCACCCACGTGCAGCTCACTGTCAATCTGCGTGAAGACTGTTTGTGTTTGTGGACTGTCTTAGAAATACATAAAGGCCGGGAAAATTTCTCTTTGACACTTTTCATGAAGTCAGGGCCCGTGACTGCATTATTCAATTTCACGTTGCAGTTTGTGTTACCCACTCTGCCGAGCAAAAGGTGTCTTTTTCTAGAAAGCTCACAATACATTTGAATTGTGGTTTTACAGATCTGGACATCAGACCTTTTGTGAGAAAAAAATGTGGTCCAGTGGAAAGAACATTAGGATTGGAGTCAGAAGACCCAGATATTGATCTCGTGGGCTGAATTTATTAGATTTGTGATGTTGGTGAAGCCATTACCCTCTTCAAAGATAAGTTTGTTATCTGGCTAGTGTAGCTATTAGTATAGGCCCACATATCACACGTGGGAGGTTGTAAAGTTCAAATCAGATAAAGGGGTTGACCATATTGCTGTGGAAATGATTACACAAATCTGCACATCTTTTGTTGTTATTGTTGTTCTCTTGGCCCTGAATTAACATCTCAGAATTTGTATGCCATGGCTTCTAGCATTGGATGACATGTTAAGATAGCAGTTAGCCTATGTTGTTCTCTATAAGTAAAGGGACACTGTCTCAGCTTACAAATGCAAAAAGTGATGCCAGAGAATGTAAGCGATATGTACGATGTCACAGAGTACAAGGGATTGCAAACTAAGGGTAGTATATTTTGACCATGTCGGACTAGCTCTTGGAAAGCATTATAATATCACTGAAGCAATGTATTTTTAAAGTGTCCAATTGTCTTTTTACCTTAGAAAGAAACAACATGATTTCTTTAAAGGAGATACATGAAATAAACACAGTAATTACCACTCCAAGAAGGCGAGTTTGGACTTTGGATATAGAACATGTGTAATTGTGCTTCTTAGAGGAATAGCCACTCTCATTCAAACTATCTTCAAAATACCAAAGAGTTTACATCTTAACTCTTTTTACCTGAGTTAAACATCGCTGAACATATCACTATTTATCAACGCCAGATACGTGGGAATCAGAGTTTGAGGAACTTGTAAATAAATAGAAGGTTAAGTACAATGCTTGCTAATTAAAGCAATTGCTACTCTTTAATTAAAGAGAAAGATAATTCTTGAGCATTTTTTTCTTTTGCGAGTGATTAAGGAAGATCGATGTAGCTCAGCCTCAGGGTTATACACTTGGAAAAAAATTATGTTTGTCTTCTATTCAGTTTGCTTTATCCCACGGATTTAGGAAGATATTAGGGAACTTTGTGTGTAGAAAAACACGACTAACCAGATCCTACCCAATACTCTGCTGTGTTGTCACCCTAGCAACTATCAACACATCTTAAATATAATGAACAAAATAAAAATAAGATCCCTAAACAATCAGTAGAATCTTTTTTTCCCTAAATTCCATTCTAAGAACAAATTTATTACCATTTGCCAGAACATGAGAAGCATTATCTTCCATCCTTTGCTGGCTGTTTCCTCTATCCCGGCAGCATTCGCTGTGGTCAAGGGCTGCCTGATTTTAGGTGCAAGCTTTGATTTGTAGCGATTTGATTAGGGCAGGAGCTTGAGAGAATTTTCCTCCAGGGATATCATTTAATTGGCTCATTACTAAGCTTGATAGGAGGTGGTAAAATGCAATTCTCCATAGCAAATTCCAAGAAACAAATCCAGGCATGGCTATTTATTAGATCTGCCTTTCCCAGTTGGAGATACTGCATTGTATATCTCGAATTTCTCAGCCATCTTCTGGTATCTTTACTCATTTAGGAAAATACCTGAGATCTTTTGCCTGGTGATCAGTCTCTTCTGTTCTTCAACTAAGAGTGATGTGGCAGAATCACAACTGCATCTTAACAAACTGAAACTACTCAAACTCTCCTTGATGTTCTCAAGACTATGCATTTTCCAATCAAGTTATTTTAATTTAACCTGTTTAAACCATTATTGGTTATTAGGCATAATAAATCATTTTTATTATTTTTATGGATCTCTTGTATTATAAGGGGGCTATTGTGTAGTTGAAGAAAAGAATCTTACTGATGTGATCACAGTAATTTATTAAAGATCTCTGAACTAAGAAAAAAAATGAAAGAATTTCTGTCACTTTCTCAATTCATTTTTAGAGATCGGTCCTTGTATTTACTGCACATTTGTTACTCTCTGAAAGTTTAAGAGTTAAATTTTTGATGTTGGAAATTTAGAAAGGGAAGTAGAGGCATCAAAACCTAGGAATCAAAAAAAAAAAAAACCCTAGGAATCTTTCCCTTCCATCTTATTGCCTAAAAGTGCTTAATGATGGTGAGTACAGAACTTTTTGAGAAAATATATGTACATAATATGTTGCAAGTAATTGCATTCATATGAAACATATGGAAATTGTAAAGGCAATCTTTTGAACCACATAAAACCTAAGTAAATAATGAAAATTGTATAAATACATGTTCATTATTAAATGTTTTGAGTAAAGATATTAGCAACTAGTAACTTAATGTTTATAATTACTTTCCTAAGTAAATTTTTAAAAAAGATGTAATTGTGTGCTTCATGCGATTAGTACTAAGTTCATCCCTTAAAACATTATGAATATTTTATAAAATCTTTTATAATTTTAATGAGTATGTATTATTCCATTGAATGGGCATACATAACTTATTTTCAATACTGGGATGGAGTCCTGGGCTGTTAAAATGAGCTTCATTCCCAACCCATTTTGTTTTTTAATAAATAAATTGCTCAGGCTGGTGTTATGAGTGTGAATGACCATGTTCAGTTTATAATTCACTGAATCAGTTCTGTTCTGATTCGGGTCATTTTTAGGTTATTGACTATTTTTTAATCTTGTAGAATCAACAGTCATGCATGGGTGTGCCTGTGTGCGTATGTATGTGTATGCATGTATAAAATGGATTTGCACTTTTACATTTTTGTTGCATATTACCCAATTGCTGTGCATATAAGCTATATTGTTTTATACTTTCATAAACAAAATGAACAGTGCCTTCTTACCTGCACTCCTGATGACAGTAGACCTGATCATTTAAATTTGAATATGTCTTTAAGATTCCTTCTATAGTCGAGCCTGGTGGTGCAGGCTTTTATTTTCAGCACTTCTGGAAAGCTGAGACAGGAGGATCGCAAGTTCAAGCTGAGCCTGGGCAATGCGACCCAATCTAGTGAGACTGTGTTGCAAAATCAACAATAAAAACGGGCTGGAGATGTGGCTCAGTGCAAGGCCCTTGGATGGAGGCTCGGCACCACGATACATACACTGCCAGGGAGATTTTGATCATTTTAATTTCCTTTTGAATTTATGGCTTACTGGAATTTTTGGTTGACTATTTTCTTCTGGATTTAGTCCACTTAGTATCACATGGGAATCAAAGTATTTCTTTGCTGATGTAATATTTGCATTTGCATTTTTGTTGTATTTTGTATTTTCAGTAAATCAAGTATTTGATAATTGTTTTCTGTGAAATACAGAGAAAGGCATTTTCAATTCTGAGATTAGATAATTATAATTTCATCTAGTAATTATATCGTTTAATTATTTTTTCAAATGAAGGCAGGGTCTCACTTTGTAATTCAGGCTATTTCTTGAACTCATAGTAACACTCCTGCCTCAGCTTTTGAAGACCTAGGATTACAGGCATGAACCACCACACTGGCTTACGTAGTGGTGGAAACTCATACTCAGGGCCTTGTGGTTGCTAGGTAAGCACTCTAATCACTGAGAATTCCTCCAGTCCCTGTAGTTTAATTTGGAATTATTTAAACCATAAACCATGTGTTCTTTAAGAAAGTATTTTGTGGTATGTTGTCATGTATAAATCTAATTTATTCATTTTTTCTCAGCCTTTAGCTGTTCGCCTTTCAATTATGTATTGTTAATGTCTTTTTGTGGTACTAAGGATTAAGCTCAGCACCTTCACACTGAGCTGCATCCCTGGGCTGTTTTTTGTTGTTTGTTTTTATTGTTTCTGTTATTAATATTGCTTGTCCATAGAGATTTGAAAAATACCCTTTATCACTCACCAAATTCATATGGTCACTTTTAGGATTTTAATTTATTTGCTGGAATATTTGTTTAGGCATTGATAAGTATTTTAATACATGCTTCTAGAAATTCTTCTAGCTTCTGATTATGCAAGTTCTTGTCTATGCTTTATTAGTCTTCCATGTGAAAATTTGAATCATTTCTTCATGCCATAAAATAATTCCCAATGAGATATATTTTCATTAAGTTTATTGATAATGAAAGAACTTTGTAATACAGTTGCTTAAAAATGTGTTAACCCGCTCATTGAGACCCTGGCTAGAGGGTAACCACTTCTTCTAGAATAGCTATTTCAGTCTGCAGCCCCAACTTTCCCAAAGTAGCCAGTTCTTGCAGTGCCTGCAGTGTCACCCTTGAGTTCCTACAGAAAGCACAGTAATAATTTTCCACATTTCCCTTCCCTTGGAGCCCAGCCTGGGCTACATGATCAGTTGGAGGCCAGGCTTTGGAAATCATGTCTCAAAATACAAAACTGTAAAACAAACAGAACTATCGCCATCATAAAACTATCACCATGATAAAAACTATAATCAAGAAAATATTTTCATTAATGAGTAGTGAAGGATTTTTATTATAGTCTTTATACAGTTTGTTGAGGGGAACAACATTTTGCTAAAGGGGGGAGAAGATCCGAAATTTCCAGCGTGATCCTTTTTAACCTAATCACATTTGTGGTTTTCTAGCAGTTAATCAAGCCTGTTTTCTGTATTAACAAATTAAAGGTATGTATTTGTTGTATGAGAGTGGTACAAAAGACAGTCATGGACTTTATTGTTTGAGATTTTCTCTCTGCTTTTTTTGTTTGATTAATTTTCCTCAAATGAATGTAATATTTAAGGTATACAAAGTTCTATAAACATAGGAGATAAAATCAGAGCCATGAATATCTCATTGTAAACAGGAAAAACACAGACTTTGGAGTTAAATAGACTGAGTCAAATTTCATTGCTATGATTTAGAACTCTCAGGCAATGTTTTTAAACTTTACCTCTTCTGTGAAATGAAAATACTCTCCATTGGATTAATGTGAGGACTAAATGATAATATCTGTGAAGTATTTATAGTTATAGCAAGTGATGTTCAACAAATATTAGCTATCTTTATAAAGAATTGTGGGGGGGGGGGAGACCGATGCTGACTGCAGGTGGCACCATTCAGGAGGCCTACATCCTGGGTGGAATGACAGGAGGGGAATGGGAAGCTGGTCTGCCTTTGTTTCTGCTCGAGTGGTAAGCCTTTTGTTCTATCGGTGGATATCAGACTTGGGTTTCTGCATGAACTATAAAAATAAGTTGCTATTTTTTAGTTTTAAAAGTTCTCATTTAGTTTATGCCCTTCCCTCAGATAAGAGCTAAATTCATATTAACGTGACTGTATGTAATTTTCACCTCAACTGCTTCCAAGTTTGAAGACTATATTGAGTTTCAATCTTATTTTTCTGATGTCGATGAACTTTTGAATTTAGAAATAGGTCTGATTTTATTATTTTTGGAGGGATAGAGAAGATGACCTTTAGCACTAACATAATTTAGATATTGCTGAAGTGATCAGGCTGTGCTTGTGTTGTGGTCACCACAACACAAAACAAAGAGAACAAAACAAAACAAAAAGCCCAAGCCAAGCCCAAACTATGACCTTTTCGTAGTTAATATAACTTGAATATTAGTTGATAGTCTCCCAAGTTTTCATATGTTGAATGTTTGATTCCTTAAGAATGGGAAAGTTTATGTTAGCTCACAGTTTCAGAAGGTTTTAGTCCATTCGTGGGTGGTTGGCAATGGTGCATGTGCCAGACAGAGGCCTAAACAGAGGGAGTCTGTTCACCTCAGTGCAGTCAGGAAGCAGAATGAAGGAGGAAGGGTGGAGCTGGTGTTCACCTCTTTTCTTGGTCAAGCTCTAGTGATTCGCCACTTCTGACAAAGTCCCGCCTCTTAACAGAGCGTGTTCCGTGGATATTTCACAGCATCCAAATATATGAGACTTTTGTGGGACATTCCAAATCTAAGCCAGAACAGTTCCCAATATTACCTCTCTTCTTTCTAAGCTACTCAATGGTATGTATTTTCTTGTGGCAGTGAATACCAGGGCATTACTGATAAGCTATTTTTATTTTTCTGTATTTTTATAGTTATATAGAAAAGCTTTTCTAAGTTTTGGTTAGATGTAGTTTTGTACAGATTGAATGTATGAGTAGATGTGAGATTCTGCCTATCTTATATTAAGCCAAAAATTAAAGAGGAATTTCAAATTATAAAATAATGCTATTTTCAGGAATTTTTCTGGGGGAAGTATTAGTTTATTTAGAAAATCTTTTTGATATAAACATATACTAGATTTATTTTTATTACATTAAAATATACAAATATTTTAGTTATTTCTTAGTTTTTATTTCTAATATGGCAAGTTCTTAATATTATGATTATTAATATTACTCTCAGAAGAAATGCTTTCTAGTAATCTTGATAACTTTTAGAATATAAAAGGAATCTGGAATCAAAACCTTTGAGAACCACTGTGTGTCTGTCATCATTGAAAAAAAAACCCAGGGAATTTAGCTCGTTGTTGCTGAAACTTTTTTTGTGTTCCCAAGACTCTTGCCAAGTGAAAGGTGTTATTATATAAATGGACAGGGGCAGGGACTAGAATGCCTGGATGACTATTTTCTGACGGACATTAGGAAGCTGGAAAAGGTACTCTATTTTGGAGAGACTTTCTTGCCTGTATGTTGAGCCAGCTGCTTCTTGGCATGTTAGTCATACAATGAAACAAAACCAGCCAATGATGTCACTGCTACGTAGTTCACTACCCAACGTAATTAATGAGGAAATGAGCACTGTGAAGTGCTGTAGCCCAGTGGCTGGCACTGGGCACTTTACTTTCTCTTTGGTGATAACATCTGTCCAGCCTGCTGTCTCAGGACTTTTTCTGGCAATGCCCTGCTTAACTTACTGCCTAGCAGACCGAAGCAATTTCCTGTCTAGCTTCCTGGTACTTTTTCCCCAGCACTCTGGCAACTTCCGTATCTAGCCTGTCACCACTGTATCTTATCCTTTTCCTCTAGTAACTCTTTATCCTATCTGTTAGTATTCTCATATGTTTTGCTCTCACCAGCTTCTCTGAGTACTTTCTTTGGTCTCGTGGCCAGTGTCCCCCATTACTCTGGCCCATCTGGACTGGGGATATGACACCCTTTCCTCGTGTTACAGTTGATTTTAATTGTCTACTTTACTCTCTCAACATTGTCGTCATTATAAAATGCTTTTGTCCGAGTAAGAATAGTTGTCTTGAAGTTCAGTTTTTGTGGTAATAGTATGCTGCTGCACTTTGAGCAGTTAATCTTTTATTCATCCTTTTCCTTTAAATCCATTTGTTGCTTGGTATCTAGACTGGCTCTCTTATAAGTAGCATATAATTAGAACATGCTCTTTCATTGATTCTTATCAATGATATATCATTGTCTTATTTTTGCCCTTTTATTGGAATATTTATATTTAAAAATCATAATTACTGATAAGGCCGTGTTTTCATTTGCTATTTTGTTTTGTGTTTTTATATATTTCTTTTGCTGGCTTACTCTTTTGTGCTAAATGGATATTTTTCCGAAAAACTCACTGCTTCTTTTACTACATCTTTGTGATATTGTTGCAATGGAAATTATATTTCATATCAAAACATCTACTTAAAATCAATGCCTTCTTTTTAAATAATGCACAAAATATTCATGCCAATGCAATATATTTGTTTCAATATTCATGCCAATGCAATATATTTGTTTCAATAAGCAACAGGTATATTTTATATTACTCTGACCACACAACTACGTGAGCAGTTCAAGTATTGGATTTTGACACTGTACTTGGGCAAGCGTGCATACATTAAATTCTATTGGAGGGAAAGCAATGTAAAGAGAACCGAAATTCTGCAACAGAGTAACTGTGTGATTTGAAATTTCGATTGCATAAATGGTATGCCATGACTCACCCCTTTTGTATTCCTAAACTCTCTTGTGAATGAATATAAATAATGTTGCTGGTGTTTTACAGGTATTCTTCAAAAATACAAGCAAATAGATATTTAAGTTCATATTTATATTTTGCTATTCTTTTGAATACATGAAAGAATTGCACACATGGTATTTACAAACTTGTATATTATTCAGTAATGTTAGCCAAGGATTTCTATTTTTTGTGTTCTATAACTACAACATATATGATTTATTTAAAGAAGTACCTATTGTTAGATTTCTATGGTTGGCTTTGTTGAAAATCATGCCAAACTACTTTCACTGGAGGTTGTAGCAACTTTTCACTTCCACAATTAACATATGAGAGATTTAAAAAAAATAACCTGACCAACATGGATGTAAATGTTCCTGCTCTGTATTATTGTGACAACATACCAAAGCTAAGCAGTGGGAAAAGGAAAAGTTGATTTTGGCTCACAGTCCGTGGTCCTTTGGTGGTGTTGCTTTGGGCTGTTGTAGCAGAGTACACCGTGGCATGGGCATGTAGTACAGGAGGCTGCCCACCCTCGTGGTGGCCAGAACATGAAAGAGACTGAGAAAAGGGGGCAGGATTGCAATACCTCCTTTTACTAAGCCCCACAAAGACAGAGGCTCTACTACCTTCCTGTAGTGCCAGGATCTGCACCAAGGCTTTAACATAGGAACATTCAGAGGCATTCCAGAATTAAACTCTCGTCTTCTGCTACTGTTCCCAAATGATCATGTCCATTTCATTGTGAAAATTGCATTATTTCTTCTTCAAGAGTCTTCAAAGTCTTAACGGCTCTGGAATTGCTAAGAAGCACCAGTTCAAGTGTCCTCTGAAACTCAAAGCAAATTATTAGCTGTGAGCTCTTTAAAAACAAATTGCATACTTTCAAGACACAAAGATACAAAGTAAATATTCCATAAAGGAAGAATAGGAAAATAACGAGGACCAAACTGATGTCCAGCACAGCAAGCATTGAAGCCTTGTAATTAATCATGCTGTGTCAGTTTGAGTGGACTGAGAAATGCCTAGAGATTTAGTAAAGTGCACCTTTGAGTGGGTCTGCGTACAGGCTATGGAGCTTATGAGGGCGGGCGGGGGAGACTGAAGCTGACTGCAGTTGGCACCATTCAGGAGGCCTACAGCCTGGGTGGAATGACAGGAGGGGAATGGGAAGCTGGTCTGCCTTTGTTTCTGCTCGAGTGGTAAGCCTTTTGTTATATCGGTGGATATCAGACTTGGGTTTCTTCATCCTTTCAATGAAGACTAATCCAAGTGACTTTCTAGGGAGCTGTCAGGTTGTCAGCCTCAGGATGGTGCTATTTCCAGGCTGTACGTCCTGGCTGACATGAGCTAAGCGGCTGTCCTCCACCGTGTTCTTTCATCGTGATGTTCCTACCCTGGAGCCAGCCAACCGTGGATTGAACCCTCCAAAACCGTGATCCAAATAAACCTCTTTTAAGTTGTAGGCCTCGGGTATTCCATACCAGTGATGAGAAACTGAAGAGTAAAATCCTTTCTCTTTATGTCTGGTAGCTGGTGCACGTGGGGTCTGATGTGACCTCCCAAAGACTTGACAGCCTTACCCTGTAATTTTTCTGGCTGCAGCCCCCTGCCCCCCCTCTTCTTGGCTTACTACTCAATCCCAGTGTCTTTCCTTGGATTTAACATACGGAATTTTGGAATTATTCCAGATGTAAATGTAGACTTTCCAAGTTTTCTAGAATTACTAATTTCCTCGGTGTCACCACCAAAGCTTCATCTGTATTCTCACAGGTCAATACGCATGGTCCTCTCAGGGCCTCCTCTGTTCCTTCCAGAGACTGCCTGTACCCCAGGCCTTCCTCTGAGATATGAGTGGAAACCTCAATATCCCATAACTCTTTATTCTGCACGTGTGCAAAACCACCATCACATGAGTGACAGACAAGGTATATTGCTGAAGATGTACCTGGGCTGTCTTGAATCATGGCTGCAGCAGCTTCTGAGTGCCTTGATGGTTAACCATGGGAAAATAAATCCCAAAGGAATAATTTCTAAGAAGTTCTAGTCCAACAGGATACCTGAGAGCTCTCTTTTCAAAGGAAAATTTTTGAAATCTTTAACACCTTTGAGCCTGCCGTGGATAGGTTCTCGACCATTCTACAGTTGTCCTCATATTCTCTGGTGTCCCAGTGCAAAGTCCTTGGCTCATTTTAATATTCTTCATGTGCATCCTTTTCAGCTTAGCTGCAAGTTTTTTAAATTTTCCCATGTGTTTTTTGGTCCTGAAGCTGTCTACAAATTTTGCTAACAATAGCCAATGATAATCATGTCACAGATTGAATGCTGCCCTGTCTCAAATTTCCTTTGGCAGATTAATTGGTCTGTCACCTTTAAATTCAGCCTCCCGCGAGGCCATGACAAGGCCTTGGGGGCATGGACAAGATGTGTACAAGTTCTTTACCACAGGAAATGCAGGTAACCCATAGTTCAAGACCCGAGAGTGCTGATTTCCATCTGAGTCCTCGCAAACACAACCTTTACTGTCCATATTCCTATTAGCATCTGGTCTTCTGAGCCTTCGCCAGTATTGCTAATTTAACTCCTCTTACAGAATTCTAAGCATTATCTAGTCCCATTCTCTGAAATTTCCCATATTTGTTCCATAAAATTCCTAAGGTTTTTGAACCACATCACCAGGGTAGTCACAACAATCCTACTTCTTGGCCCATTTTCTGTTAGCTTTGCCTTGCTGTGACAAAACACCGGCAGTAAACAAATTATAATGAGGAAAAGCTTATCTGGCACATAGTCTGAGAGTTTCAGCCCTTGGATAGTTGGCCCTGGTGCTTTGGACTGGTGGCAATGCATCATAGCAGGTGAATGTGGCAGAGAAGTCTGCTCACCCCACGGTGGCTAGGAAGTTGAAAATAGAAAAGGAACGTGTAGGTTTTTTTTCTTTTCTTCAGTCTTCTGCCTAATGATTTTCCTAGGCTATGTATCGCATTTATGAAAAGATATTTTCAAATTCCTTAATGGTTTCTTACGATTTTTTTGTGGTTTTACATTGTTTTGAAATGTTTGGCATGAATCCTTTGGAAGCAGGACACCATACTGAGCAAGATGACCCTATCTAAGTCTGTTCTACCATCTCTACTTGCTTAAGTTAGATAAGTTTCTCTTTTAGCATCTTAATTTCTCTGCCTTTAAAATGGAGATGATCATAGTATTTTCCATACAGGAAAATGTTATAAGGATTATTCAATTTTATGTACTTGGTAGATACAAATCCACCAAAATACAGAAGTTATTATTTGATCTACATCACACTTATGGTTGTATAAGGTATAAAAAATGTAGCTTTATTTTTGGATTGTGCTACAGTATTCTTTGAGCACAAATGTGGCTATTTTTAACCCATTAAGGTCAAAGCTTTGTTTTCAGGATAAGACACAGAGGTTTGTTATTGTTATTGAAGTCTGCTTCAAACATTACTTTTTTGATCTGCTGAAGATTGTTCATTTGATTATTTTAGACTAAAAAGATGAACTACAGCCTCTTATTCATGGGCTCCTTTCTATTTTTTCTTGTAGATTTTACTACAGAAATGATACATTATTCATGGGCAGTTATTAACAGCATTATATTTTCATAATAAATTGTGACTCTTTTGGAATAAAACTGTCTTTATGTCACTTAATAATTTTTTCTGAATATAATCTTATTCAACATTAATTTATTTGTATTTACTGTTGGCCTGCTTTGTACTTTCAGCCATTCTCATTGTTAGGAATGTATTTTAAACATGATATTTTTTCCCAGACTTATTCAGAAAGTACTTTTCTTTTAATTTATGTACTCAACCCTTTAGACTTATGGTGCCTATGTTTGGCATTATGCATGTCTTTTACTTTGATGGAGTTTATGTTTCAGTATTAGTTTTTGAAACATTTCACCTTACGGTCTGTGTTTGCTTTGTTACATGTGATTATATTTCTGAGATTCATATTTTTATAATTCGTGTTATAATTAATGATTGTCTTTTATATCATACCTTGATAAGATGCTTCCAATCTTGCCCTCCCCCCCCCTTTTAAAGACAATTTCTATTGGTTTCTTAATTTGATCAATGAAGAGTTGAATGTATTTTCTTGGGTCCCTGTCTGTTCTCTTCATCACATGTTTGTTTATACTTATAACTGTTAGAGTAATTTACCCTAGTGTGTTTTCGCCTCTGAGATAAATGACATGAATTATTGTTAGCTTTATTTCCCTTTTGTTTTGATAGACTTTTAAAATGCTTGTTGTGTCTTACTTCTATTCAGCATGTCTTCTGTTTCTCAATGTATGTGTGAGGGTGGATGAGTAGGTGTGTTTCACTTGTAATCTTTATCTTAATTCCTTTTCATTTCCTTTGTCTCTTGAGCTCCATCATGGGCAATTTTTTTATTGTTGTTTTAGTGTCTCTGTCACATATTGTCATGATTTTTATTTGCTTTATGGAAACATTTTTCTCCTGAGTAACTTTTATCTCTGTTAGTCCTCTATTCATTTTCTATGTGCTGTCTTTGTGAGTATTAGACACTGTGTCTCTTGGAATCCTTATTCTTGAAGTTCTTTCTAGACGTGGTACTTGCCGGATTTTTCTGTTGGCAAGATGCGAACGAGCGACTGGTGACTAGAAGGATATTCCCAATTGCTGGTCATTTGTACACGGGTCCTTGTAGCTTTGCCTTCTACCTAGGCAAAGAAGAGATGGAGCTGTGGGGCCGGTAATGCTGAGCTCCGTGTCCCCTTGTTGCTCACTCACAGATAAATTCCTGCAAATGTGGCTTATCTGTTTGATTTCTCTGTCAGTACTGTCTTGTTCTCAGAACCAAATTGCTTCCTTGAAAACTCACACTGCCGATCAATTCATCCCTTTCCACTGTTGAAAGTAAGGGATTTTAGTTCTAACCTAAAGTGGTAAGGCTTTAACCTTTGATATGTTGCTTTTCCTTAGATTAGAAGCAGTGCACATTCTGCTTTATTTTTCATCAACAACTCTTTTAACTTTGATTTTTAATTTTTTTTAGTTTTATTTTTAGTTGTTTGCTGATTTTTTGTTTCAGTATGCATTTACACTCTTGTTTCTTATTCTTCTTTTTGCTTTTGGGTACCTTCTAAAGGATGAAGAGGGAAATTATAAATCTATCCTGACTTTTAAATTGGAAGAGTTCCAGGGCCCATACGAATAAACTGTACATGTAAACTCCAATGGCAGGGAAAGCTGGCTTTGTGCTGTGTGTTTCCTCTGCCTACAACTGGTGGAACTGGAGCGCACAAGTTTCTTAAGTCAAACATTAATTATATTGTCCCGGCCAATTAGATTCTGCCTCCAAATATTTACAGTAATGCTCTGCAATTAGTTTATCACAGCCCTTGGCATGAAATGTTATAGGGACGTTCAACTGGGTTGGCCATATTGAATTCTATCTTAGATAAGTGAGAAAGAAGAATTGAATTAAGGATGGAGCAAAGGGGAGAGGCCATGACAAAGAGAAACAGAGGTCTAAGGGACTCTCATTTCCAAGAGGGAAAGAAGCATCTGATATATAGTTCCTTTTATTTTCATGAGACTTGATTGTGTGATGTGTCTCACTCTTCATTTCTGCAAGATCTTTGTTGTTAGCTCTTTAACTGCTACACAACTCCTGACCTTTGTGTCAGGCACAATGTGTCTTAGGTGTATCCATATATGAAAGAAAAAAAGACAACAAACAGGACTGATGACACTTAAATTAGAAATTAAAAATAAAACAAAATGGCAACACATGTTAGAAGAATGAACATTCACTCATGGAAATTTTTGTATTGACAAATTTTAATAATTGCTCTTTATTGAGGATCACTTACCAAAGATATAACATAGGTCATAAATGGGCCATGTTAATATGAGTTCACCCCAGAGAAGGCATGTTGATTTGGTGTGTGACAGTAAGTTAATTAGTGCAGTAAATTAGTATAATGTACCAATGACAATACTGTGTCCAAAGTGATTTATTGGCATTAATTTCTTCATTTGCAAATGTACAAAGTTCACCTGTTGAAATGGATATTTTAATATATCCTATAAATTGCTTCCAAACTTGAACTTTTAAAAAATTAGCTGTAGTTAAATTTGTGCGAGTGCTGGAAAGGAGCTTTCTCTCTTACACCCGTGTAATTAACTGTGTGGGTCGCACGTGGGGGAAGGGAGCACTACATGACCATATGCAGATTTTTGAATTCCCTCTCCTGATGGCGTCCCAGGCTTCTTTTTCCTTAGATTATCTTTACTACAGAGTTCTCTTTGTCTTCCCTTACCCTAAACTTTCAAGTCTGTCTTTCTCCTTTGAAAGCTATTCTTCAGGCAGATTCTGAAGTCTGTTTATATGAAGGCGTAGGGAACAGAGGATAATGTTCTTTAGAATGATGCTCCGCAATTAGTTTATCACAGCCCTTGGCATGAAAGGTTATAGGGACATTCAGCTGGGTTGGCCATGCTGAATTCTGTCTTAGATAAGAGAGAAAGAAGAATTGAATTAAGGGTAGAGCAAAAGGAGAAAGCCATGACATTCTCAATAAAGTACCAATTTTTATTGAGCACTTTATACCATAAAAACACTCATACACAGTCTATCATTCAATCATCACTACAGTGGTCTAAAGTGGGGAACAATTTTTCGGAGACTTAAAGCTTTAAATTAAAATCTTTAAACTCTGAGTTTTCATAGCAATATCTGTGTTACAATATTCAAAGCTTAAATTAATAAATCTGTAAGTATAGAATTTCTTCTATATCTTATCTGCAGTGAACTGTTTCTCTGCACATAACCATTCCATTCTTTCCATAGTCAGAGGCCCATAGAAAATAGTAGATATTGACATATTAGTACAATAAGAGCCCTGGAGTATGAGGGATGAAAATTCAAACTGGGACAAAAATGACAACACTTAATTTAGAGGGAAGTAATTCCAGTGCAGTAGTCTCTGAGGGCTATTTCAAGGAATCAGGCAATGTAGTATGGTGGAAAGTACATGGTCTTAGGAATCCTGTAGATGCGGGATTTGAACCCCATTTCAAATCTGCTATTTGACAACTATGTGACATTGGGCACAGTTGTTGAATTCCTCTACATTGCAAATTCTTTATAGTTGCAGTTACTAGTATCAATTTCATAGGATTATAGGAAGATTCATGGAAAATATGAGGTTAAAATAACAGGAAATATTTATGGAGAAGTTGCTTAATTGTTCTGTAAAACAGGAAGTATTCTGACGATAGTTATACCAGGGTCACATGAGCTGCAAACTGCAAACTCCCTTAATTGTTTTCTTATTTTGTAAAGGTGAGATGAGGTACTATTGTGAGCAGAACTTAATAGATGTGGAGACAGAGCTTACCGAAGTGCCTAAATTCACACAGGGCTTTGTGGAACCAATTTCCACACCCCAGTCTCTCATTCAGATGTCTGTGTCCCCCTAGTACAGAGTGCTCAGTATTGCCGCTTTTCTTTTTATGACTATATTTGTGATGATGGCTGGAGTGAATATCTGTTGTTTTGATCTGTCCAGCAATTTCTTACCTTGTATTCTGCTTAGAGCACTTTCCTTCCTTTGGGAAAATATTCTCAGGCATTTCAAATGATTACTCAGCTGTGGTGATTAGTACAGGGGGGACATGTGACTTGAAGGAGGTCAGTCAGAGTATTTCCTGCTCTTATACACAGTGAGAAGTCTTGTAATTTCATTAAAATTGTGGTAATAGGGTCACGTGAGCTGTAAATTGAAAGATACTCGAATAGCTGGTATGCTAAGCCTTGCTCTCTCCTTCTGCAGAGATGAAGGAGGTCATGGCCAATGCAGAGATGACAGTGGAGCAGAATTATGACAGAACTTTTCAAATTTCATATGATCCAGTGAGTCTTACTTTATAAACTAATTTGAGTTGGATTTAGGATACTTAGAACTGAAGATAAGAGAAATTAATATATTTTTAGTTGCCTTCCAAACTCCACCTGACAATATATTTTCAGTTGTTATGAATTTATACCACAAGGGTTTAAAATGTTGTGCTTCAAATAGAAAACATCAATTGCATAGAAAGTTTAGTTATATTTTCTTAGAGGCTGAGAAATAGATGGTTTTGTATTAGAGAGAATGAGGTGTAATGGGTAGTGCTAGTCATGATACACTGTTTATTAGACTTATCTAGAATATTGGGAAACACTGTGACTACGTAATTGACATCCCCACGAGATACGTTTTGTTTCTTCTTGAGAAGTTCTTTCTCCAAACACATAAATGCTTCATTCACATTTCTGCTTTACATTCCAATGAAGCTTGCATCCTGGGTATTTTTCATCCAAAATGACTCCATTCCTGACTTATTTTTAATCAATGGAATATATAATATATAATATATAATTACCTGAAATAGTACCGTCTCCATTGGTTTATGTATTTATCGTCATATGCCTTTCTAGAATATGGACATCATGAGAACAGGAACTTTGTCTCGTTATTGAATAAGAATCTTTTTAGGTAGACTATGTGCAATGAAATTTATTTTAAAAAGAGATTCAAAGAAAATTAACTAGCTTTGATAAAATCCATCTCTTCCTGAGGACTTGATGAGTCCCTGGCTTCTAGTCTACTTCAAAGCTGGCCATGGTCCTGTGGTAAATTAGGATGTCAGTAGGAATGGTATGTACTACTTGAAATCTTGGCCTGTAAGAGCTTCTGTACCCAGAGACACCATCATGTTAGCGTGCTGAGGAGAGTTCTGGATTATGCTTGCAGTAAGGTGTGGTTTGTTGTTCTCCTGGTCTCTGAAATGTTATAGTTTAAATAAATGATGTCGGTGCACACTTAGTTGTGACCCTAAAGCCTGTCACACACCAGCCTTGTGGAACTACAAGCTGCACATAGCACACCATGTAGCCTCTGGAAAGAGGATTCTAGATCCTTGGGTTGCCACTTGAGAGCCAGTTACCTATCTACCCACTTTGGACTTTAGTTGATTTGGAAAATACATTTTTTTTTTTTGCTTGAGTTCTTGTGTATTTTGTTTTTTTTATTATAGCAATTTGTGTACTCTGTAAAGGAATCTAAAAGTCAAGCTAGTAGTCAGAATATAAAAAATTAGAAAATGTACATGCTTATTTTTTAACAAATGCAAATTTACTTTCTAGGTTAAATTATTTTAAAAGGCCTCCTGAATGGAAGCAGTACAGTATTCCAATATTTCATGGTTGCTTTGTAATTCCAATGCGCTTAGCAAAAATCATCTCAGAGCCCTAATAAATAGCTCGAGCTGTCTGTTCCCCTAGGGATGGTTAATCTAGCTATTCTTCTTTGAAACATTCCATGGGCATGTCGGAAAATAATATGTGATTGGTTGGAATAATTTAATTATTCTATGCTTACCAACTGGAAAGTCTGGTCATAATACGATTTTTGTCTTCATTTCGTCCTTTGATAACCAATTCATGAAGTCAATCAAGTCTTTCTGGAAGGCAAAAGTCTTCCAAACTGTCTGACACCATCTGCTGCACAAAGAATGAAAATATGGTATACTAATTGGTATGCCGTGAAATAGCCAAGGGACGGAAGGGTGCTGGTTTTTGAGCCAGAGGATTTTTGTGAGACCTTGGATTCTGACGTATGCGAAAGAGCACACAGTGCTAGCTCTAGAAATAAAGGCAGAAATTCTTACCTGAAGTTTGAGTTGCCTTAGCAGGACATTGGGATAAATGAAGGTGTTGGCAGGGACCCAAGTCACTTCTTGGAGCTGTGGGTAAGGCCCCATTTCCTGAGTTGGCCAGCTTATAAGCTCCTTGGCTGTCTAAACTCTTTGGTTTCGAACTTCTTTTGTACATGCTCAAAGCCATTCAAGTAACATATTTCTGATTTTGCTTCTGATGTTGCCTCTCAGTGACCGAAAATGTTCTCCCAAGGACCCTGAGAGCGGATTTGGGCCCACGTGTCTAACTCAGGCCAATTTTCTCATCTCAAGATTCTTACAACTGAATGACTTCTAAAAACTTGCTTTTGCCATGTAGAGTACTGCTTTGTAAGATTCTGGGTTGGCAGGGTAAGGAAGTGGCAGGGAGCTTCATTCTTCTGTCACGGGTTCTAATCTTGGGCTCTTTTGAAAGCAGTGATGCAGACACAGTGTTCAACGCAACCTCACCTTCATAGCGAAGTTCCCTGTGCTGTTATAATGGAGGCATTGACTACATGCTGTAAGAATGACTGTGATTTTTTTTCATTTTTTTGACAAATATATATTGAACTTCTGTTGTGTTTCTGGTACCTAGCTAGGAGTTAATAAAAGTAAAAGGCAGAGGTTTTGTTCTTAAGAACCTTGCAATAGAGTAACAAGACAATTAAACAATATTGTTTAATATTAAATATAGGGTGAGCACAGGGTGTCAAGAAATTTCATGGGTTCCTACTAAGGAGGTAAAATTTCAGGCAAGATGTCTGAGAAATAATGAGATCTAGCTGTGGTGAGTGCTTTGCAAAAAGGACTGTGTGTGTGGTGTGTGTGTGTGTGTGTGTGTGTGCAGAAGCTAAGGAATGGTAGAGATTAGAGATGGCATTTTTAATTACTACTTGCATCCTGGTGGTACAAGAAATAGGACTTCTGCTTTCATGGAGCTCAAAAGAGATGTATGTTTCAAGACTGGAGGAGTCGAGGCTTTTGTTTCATAGATTTAGCAGGAGCAACAATATTTAGAGAAGAAAGGAACAGTAAGGACAGAAAGAGTGGGAAAGAACGAAGACGGAGCCTGGAGGAATGGCACAGCAGTTAAAGCACTTGCCTAGCAAGCTGCCAGGCTGAGTTGGATTTCCTAGCACTGTATAAAGCCAGGCATGGTGGCGCACTCCTGTGATGTGAGCACTCGGGAGACTGAGGCAGGAGGATTGCCATGAGTTAAGAATGTAAGAAAATGCTAGGGAGCCGTCCCCCTAAAAGCCTCATTCAGGTTATAAGAACACTGAAAACAGGAAAGGTGGTCCAAACAAGGTTTCCTCACCTCTGTAGCAAGGATCCTGTGCTGTAACACTGGAGGGATGATTTTAAGAAATCTTAGGCAAAGTACTTGGTTATTGGGTATTTTGTTTGTTTATTATTCGGTTGTCTTTGTTTAGAAGAGGACTTAACACTTGGGTAAAGAAATAGAATGGGTTCTAACCAGAAGAAAACGGGTTTTAGAAAACTCAGTTATCACTTTCTTGGCCAAAGGACTAATTTATAAATCTAATTTAAATCTTTTTTGGATTGTGATGAGCAGTTTCTGTATAACTGAGTATGAAATGATCCTTTAGCACTGTAATTTTCAGCAAGGTTTTGTAGAATAATTTCCATGTGTGCTCTTCCTCCATGCTTACCTCCCCTCCATAGGCTAAGACAAAAAGCAAAAAACCCCAAACAAAGCACAAGGCCTGTGTGGAGCTAGCCCGAAGGACTGTGGAATTTTGGACAAGTTCGAAGTAAGGTACCAACATTCAAAAAAGGCCGAGGAAAGGAAAATACCATTTTGGAAGTATAATTAAAATCTGGGGATATGACCCGCCTTTTCAGTTGCTTTACTCCCTGTCCTTCTACGATGCATTTTTACTTTGTATTTCTTCAATCTGGATTTCTGTCTCACCCTGTTTGTCCTAATACATCTGGAGTTTGGGTCAGGCCAAGGAAACTCCCTTAACATTAGAAAGTTATTGTTTCATTTTATGACAGTTCTTCACTTCCAGACAAAAAGACCTCCATCCTGTCCAGTAGGTTATCTCAGTTAATTTACATACCACATTGGCAAAAATAGATGATTAGCATTTTAGACTGGCAGAAGGCAGAAAAAAAAGAGATCATTATTATTAGACTTGTTACAAGGAATTCTTAACTCTTGTTCTTATTGTGCAATGTAAGAGAGTAGGAACTACAGAATTTTAAAGTAGGAGGTCTTAGAAAATATGAAGCCCATATGTGCTGTTATATTATAAAGATTTGCAACTATTACTTGACTACAGGCAAGGGATTACATGTTTCTAATGAAGCACACATTGTCAGTGTGCAAAGCAATGCAAATGAAAAAAAGTTACAGAAGTGAAAAATTAATATATATGATAATACACATAAATCTATTAGAGAAAGAAAAGCAGAATTAATTATAATTCAGTACCCAGAGGGTGAATAAAACTGCAAAAAATTAGGAAATAAAAATTCATTTTGTAATTAGTTTAGCTTAGTAAAATTAGAAAGGGATTCTTTAAAGGGTCTTCTTTAAAGGTTCTGATAACTTACAAAATATTTTATGAAAAGTCTGAGTAGGAAAAATTCTAATTACTAGTAATACCTAAAAGGTTAAAAAAAAATCTATGTATCTTGCAATAGCAATAGCAATGATTAGATTTCTAATTAACTCATGGTTTCATTTTGAAAACTGATCAGAACGGTGTTTGAAACAGACTGAATATTCAAATGAGATGCAAAGATATGTTTAAATCATTTTTGATACCCAAGTAGTTTGGAACCCCAGTGATTATCTCCGAGGCTTTTTTTTTTTTAAAGCATTATAAAGTTAAACACCCCACTTCTTTGGGGTTATTTTTTCATAGTTATTAGTATTGCAAGTTCTGATGGAGTATAGTTTGAAAGTGTTGCTTTTTCTTGGTAGAGTTTTTATTTGTGATGCAGAAAACATTTTAAAGACCAGACCTGAAACTATGAACTCAAATAGCCTTTTCTTTCTTAAATTGTAAGTTTTAGGTATGACATTGTGAGTAGGACAGAAATGGGTACTCACAGTGGGGTCATTACTTGATGGTGTGGTTTAAAAAACTTGGGAACTGATTTACAGGAGGAATTTGGAAAGGTTTGGAGTTGCCAGCTAGAGAAGACTTAGGATCCTGGAAGCTGAGTTTGATGGGAGATTCTGGTCCAAGCTCAAAACACAAGGATGCTGATTTTAAAGACCCAAATCAGTAGTTTCAGATGAGGAGGGCATTATTGGCCATTGGTATAAAAACCATGTGTGCCATGCTCTGGTAAAAAAATGTCCAGCATTTTGCTCCTGGTCTGAGACTTCACCTGAAACAAAGAGAACACTGAGCTACTTAGTCTGGTAGAGGAAATTTCAAAGCTGCTCAATATTCAGGCTGTCCAATGGTTACTACTCGTGTCCTTTAGCCAGTTCTCTGCTGAGAATCAAAAAACAGAGGAGGCTGGAGAAATAACACAGCAGTCAAAGTACTTGCCTAGCAAGCACAAGACCCTGGGTTCAATTCCACAGCACCGCATAAACTGGGTGTGGTCACACATGCTTGTAATCCTAGCACTCAGAAAGCTGAAGCAGGAGGATAACTGTGAGTTTGAGGCCAGCCTGGGCTACATAGTTCAGAACCAGCCTGGACTTACAGAGTAAGGCCCTTTCTCAAATAAAACAAAACAAAAGAAAACAACACACCCTCCCAAAACAACAAAAACCAAAAACCAGCAGAGGGAAAAGATGCTCAAAGTTCATAGTGTTGCCAGAAAGAAATTGACTGCAAAGTTGGGGCCAAAGAACCCAGTTAAACAGATTAGGATTAAAAAGGAACCAAATGCTTAGAACTAGCAACATGGGAAAAATGCCCTGAGGGCATCTCAGAAATCAATAGGGCCTCACCCTTTATTCACTCAGGGATGCAAAAGCAAAAGTTTTCTTTGAAAATAGAGCCCCAGGTAATTCTGTAAGGCAATGTAGAAGGTGAATCTCAGAGGATTTCGGCAATCTAAAAACTTAGAGGCCTCTGTGGCCATGCTTCAACCAGATCAGACAACTGTTCAAGCAAGCAGCAGATGTTGGCTTTGTCTGTGTGGTGCTTGTTTCAAAAGTACACAGAATGCAAGTGTTGTGGGTTACAAAGGCTTCCACCCAAATTTCAGAAGTCCTTGGAGGCCAGACATGGTATCCCCGAGGGCAGTGTGTGAAGCTGTAGACGGGAAGCTGGAGGCACAGTGGAGACCCTGGAAAGGCGGAGATGACAGGAACATGGATTGACTGCTGAGAAAGACCACTGGCTGTTAGTGGAGTCAGCCCAAAACGGAAGCAATGGAGGTTGCAGTCGGCGACAATGCTGTAGAGGCCAGGCTGCCAAAGGCTTTTTGAAGCTTAAATCTTGCCATAACTTGCATGAGGTACTGGAAATGGAGGTACAGGATTGAATGGAACCGGCTTTGCTCTGCTGGCTTTCAGGCCATTGCTTTCTGTCTTCGGTTCTCTTTGGAAATGTGAATGTTTACCCTGTGCCCCTGTGTGTAGGAAATAGTTAAGGTTTTTTCTGATTTTCACAGGGGCTCACAGCTAAGGGTTTGTGCCTTGAGTCTCAGAGGAGAATTTGGATTTGAATTTTTTTTTTATCAGTGCTAGAATTGTTCGGATTTTGGCAACTCTAAGAGGTGGGCTAAATGCATTTTGCAAAAAGAGGTAGACATGAATCTTTTGGGCACCAGGGGAAGAACATTATGGGTTGGATCTGAAGTGTTCCCCCAAAACTTCATGTATTTGGGTGTACTAGAATATGCATGCTTTTCATGTGCTGTGAGTTGAGGCCTTGGTCAGTAGGAGTAGGTTACTGATGGTCAGGTGGGTCATTGCGAGTGGCCGGAAAGAATATACTCTTGGTCCTGGTTTTCCCCAAGCCCTGGTCCATCCTATTCTGATGCTATGAGCATCTTTCTCCACCAAATTTGTCATTTCCAGACACCATTGAGTGAATTGACACCCTCTGAAATTGTAAGCTAAACAAAAATTTTCTCCCTTAAATTGTGTTGCGTGTTATGTCGTAGCAATGAAAAAGGGACTAAGACAACTGTCCTTACCTGTGGTTTCTTATCATTCATGCCCAGTCCAGCCAGTTTTCCCCACAGTGGTGTCTCCATTATAGGTTTCTCCACTTGTCACTACTTTGGACATCCTTGTTGTCAGGGCTGTGCATTTAGCCTTTGGTGAAGACGGTTGAAGTATCTGAACTCCACAGCATATACTTTTATTCTATTAGTATTGATTTATTGTATGGCTCAAGGACCTGCCTGGTATTCATTGGCTAAGTTGAAGAGTATTACTTGATTCATGGGTAGAGGTTACATAGATGAAGAGTGTCAAGGAAAGGGGAAAGTTCTTCTGTATCTGTAATGCACAAGGAAGGAGATAGAGCTGACCATGACATGGAAGAGTTTTCATGGTTTCCCAAGCAAGAATGGTGAGTAACATACCGGGAGGGTGCAGTGTATTGAGAGAACTGGGCAAGATATCCAAGATATTTCCTCTCTTGTCCTCCATTTTCATTTCTTGAGTGGAAAGCGTGGGCACAGTTGCCACCCAGAAGCTGTTGCACACCTAAGTGTATGATTCTGCAGATAATAGAATTGAAATTGTTTCTGTTATAGATAGCATCAATTTGATTAAGTTTCTAATACTTTTGAAAAAAGGCATAAATGCCTGTGTGTCACATGATTGACAATAACGTTTCATCAAATTGGGATAAATTTTTTAAGGGAATGGTATGATTTAATGTATCAGAGGTATTTTTATTTTTTCTTGTTAAAAATGTCAAAAGTACCCTTCCTTAAACATGATAAAATGAGTAAGATGCATAGTCAGAATCATATAATCAAAGTGAATGTGTAGTTAGCAGTTTTTTATTTTTAAAAGCTATCATACAGGAGATAATAGTGAGCCCCACGTCACTATTTCAAGATGCCTATTATTAGCCAAAGTTTTATTAGAGGATTTCTCTAATACTGAGTTTTAATAAATTTCTGAGAAAATAAGGACTGTGAGATTGGTGATGTAATTTTGTAAGCATTTCTAAAAAGTCAATAGATAGAAGTTTGTAAAATTAAGATATAGAAGATAATAGTTTCCAAGCATTTGAAACGGAATTATGAAAAAGATCATGCTCACTTACTCTTTGTCTGCACTGGGGATTGAAACAGTACGAGTAAGAACTATGGAAGACTTAATTTGCAGCAAAATGAGGAAGTCAGCCAGAAAGATTTTTGTTTTTGCCCTAGTTGTTAATTAACATTGTAACAGCCGACAGAGCTGCTAGGAGTCCCTGTTTTTAAGAAAATTAAGAAAGAGGGCTGAGTACAAATCCTTATTCACGTGAACATACGTTCTTCCTTTATGATTCTTTGAAGATCCTACAAAGACTCCAGCATTCCTTCAAAATCAAAAGCATGTAGAGGAGACAAGTTGATTGAAAATAGTTCTTCTCCGCCAACATTATTTTTCTTTTATCCTTGAAGATAAAGCCTTGTGCGTACTGTCTGCTTTGACATCTAAACAGCCTTATGAGCATTCATACTAAAGAGAAATGAGAAATCAAGGAAAGGCCACTTATTTATTTTCTTTACCTTTTTCTTTGAGATCACAGAGTAAATGTAAAAATTGTTTGAGAAGCCGCTGCGAATTTCTGTGGGCCGATGCACTTCCTATCAGCACGCTGCATGGCCACCAACGCCTTTGAAGGGAGACAGGTGCCAGTTGGGCCACTTTTCAGGTTTGCTTCTTAAACTCACTTTGGTGAGCTTTCAAGCGTCTCCAAAGAGGTAGAGCATCTCCCTGCTGTTCCACATTAGAGCAAAACTTAGCAGACACTTAAAAGCATTTCGTAAGTCTGAGAACAGAAACATAAAATAAATCCAAGTATTTGGAATTTTGCCAGGTCCTTCAGAGAAAATTCGCACTCTCCTTTTCCGGGGAGACTCTGTTGAAATTTCCCTTTAGTTTATGGGTATTACTATGGCTAGCATTTTTCCCAAGTTCAGACACAGAAAATTCTTGCGTGCATGGGATGTTTGCCTGGCAGTGACACAGCCTGGAATTGGGACTGGTTAATAATTACATGCTTTGCGTGTGTGTTTGTGTGTTTGTAGTTCTACTCTTGTTCAGTGAGAAATCAAATAGTAAGTAGAGAGACAAGATGACAATAATTAAATGTTTGGAAATTAGAAGGAAGTCACCACCATGATTGTGCAGGCTAGTTCTGTAGCTAGAGGAGCTAGCTCTGGCTCTGTCCATCTCACCACCTCTTGGGCCCCTTCGTCTCTCTAGTCTCAGTTACTTTGTCTATAAACAAAGAATAATCAAAATAACTATCTCATAGAACCTTTGTGAGAATTAAAGCCAACAGTGAACTCAGAGATGACATTTAAGCATCCCACCTGTCACCTGTGACTGCTTTTTGCTGAGGAAAAAGGTTAAAGCACACCACGATTGAACAGAAGACCTCTGGTGGCATGATCTGTTTTTTCACAAGAGGCTTGAGCCTTCTGTTGAACAATCCCAACAAATGCTTCTCCTGGTACACTGAATGTTACCTTTGGCTCCTAGGCACATCGCCTGCTCCCAGAGGATGCTCCAAGCCTCGATACTTTGAAGTACAACTGGCATTGGCATTCTCTTACGGGTTCAGGGCTTTGCTCCGGGCTTTGGCTCGGCTTTGCCAGATCAAGTGGGCCAATCTTCTGTCCCGGTTAATATGGGGTTTCCAGCTGCTTCGCGGCCTGGCTTTCTCCCCTATGAGATATATGGATAATTAACAGGGATTTTACAGCCATCTTAAGGGAGAAAAGGAACTAATAGTAGCAATGAATGTGGCAGAAAATTTAATTTGTGTCCTCTTTGTTCATAGACCTGCTCATTTTGTGCAATATTTGTTTTAGCCCCTAAAGTTCACCTGTGATAGAATTCAGGTTTATCTGTTTTCAATAATGATTTAATCCAAGGGAAGTTTTTCTCTTTAATTGGTAAAAATACAAGAGTGCCAGTTGCCTATAATAATACTTTGTTTTTCATTTATTTAAACAGTATTTGTTACAGAGGAAAAAAACTCTTTTCTATGTATTAAGCTACGTTAGGGATTGTGTTTGTTCTGTGGGAGAGAAGTTAATATAGACACCAAAGCTCAAATACATGTGTTGTAGATAGTTGCCTCTCCCCTTTTTCTTCCCCTGCCTTTGATGCCTGTGCAATTAGGCAGAATCTACATTTTTTGATTCATGAGCCCAACATTAATGAGAAATAACCCATTTGGGCCTTTACTATTTGCTAAGGACTTTGCTTAGTTCTGATACATGTAAGCTTGTGAAGTGACTAGCAGAGACAAAAAAATAAGTTTCATACTTTTTATATTTCTTAGACTCAAGGTTCAGTGGCCCGCTATTTATTTATTTATGGTGGACAGATCTAGTCTTATGAACTTACCCTTAAGAGGTGAGAGCACTCTTGACCCAGAAGTTTTAAATGGACTTTGAAAACATGGTACTCATTTATCCTGTCAGTCCATTATTATTATTATTTTGAGGTAGAGTCTCACTCTGTGGCCAAAACCTGTTCAGTCTATTATTTTTGTAAAAGCCTGCATTCTTAGAGGTTGTCTTTAAATCTTCCTCAAATTTCTCTTCTCTTTCACACAGACGATCCTATTTTGGTTTCGGATCACATAAATTGGTGTGATTCTTGGTTCAAGTAGAACATCTTGGGAAAAAAACCTCACTAAATAACTAGAATGTTTTCAAAGCAAAATGGAATGTCTGAAGTGACTATGGTATGTTAATATATATAACTTGAAAGTGTTTTCATATTCCCAAACATATGATAGGGATCTTCATAATCAGCTAGAAAAAATAGGTTTTTATAAAATACAATACCTTGATAAAAATGATAATGGACTGATGATGAGAATACAAAGAGGTTAAAAATTATTCAAAAAGCAATGCAGAAGATGCTAGTACTTCTGAGTTACTGTATTGCGGGGGGACCAAAAAATGGTAGTTTCTTATGGCTTAGTTCTAGAATGTCACCCCCAAAGTCTCATGTGTTCAGAGATGGGGCTTTTAAAAGGTGATCGAAGCTGGCTGCGTGGTGCCCACTTGTAATCCCCCACTCAGGAGGTGGAGGCTGGACAATTGCAATGAGTTCAAGGCCAGCCTGGGCTACATC
Organism: Ctenodactylus gundi; assembly: GCA_004027205.1. Lineage (NCBI taxonomy): Eukaryota > Metazoa > Chordata > Mammalia > Rodentia > Ctenodactylidae > Ctenodactylus > Ctenodactylus gundi. The sequence continues at coordinate 117,130 of PVKB01002800.1, forward strand.
ACTGAGTTTAGGACCAGCTTGGGATACAGAGCGAGACCCTGTCTCAAAAAAAATTGTCAAGTTCACATTTCAGTGTGTTTGAAAGTTAGATCAGATTGGAAGAGGTTTGTCACTGGGGTGGCAACTTTGGGGGGACAGTTTCCCCCCTAGCTCCTTCTATCTTTGCGTCCTGATGATCCGGAGGTGAGCAGCTGCACCTCCAGCCTACCCTATCCTTTGGAGCTAGGTGATTACAGACTGAGTCCTCTCAAACTGTGACTCAGATAAACCTCTTGTCCTTTGAGGGCTGAGTGTTGAGCACTGTGTTCCAGCAACAGGAGAGCTGACTAATGCAGAAATGGAAACAGTTATTTCTAAAATAGGTCTTCCCTCATTTTCCTTCCCACAAAAATAGGGCAAAAATTGGTAAGTGTCTCAAGTTCCCAACAGGTCTAAATTATTTCATATTATGAATTTGCTTGATTCAGACCAGTAGGGTTAAGGGAAAAATGAAATTTGTTTGTATATGAAATTTATAATAGAGCAAAATTAAATTTACTTTGGTATGTTAGGTATCATTATGGAAACTGTTATCCTTACAGTTGCTGAAACATTTTGAATTACAAAAACTTTGAGCTGAGATTCTGTTGTATTTCCACTTTCCCACAAGATGGCAGAATTTCAGAACATTTTAGAGAGTATACTGAGAAAGGGAAGCTAGAATTATTTTCAGTCTTGTAACTAGGTTAAGCTCAAATCCTTTTTTTCTGATCAGTGATGCAGATAATACTCACACAGAGTACAGTCCAATTCTTCCTCTTGTTATTTACGGATTCTACCAAATTGTAGTAATGAAACACTGGATTGCGCAGGCCTTCCACTCCTCTTCAGGTAGACAAATATCTTCTTGGTTTTTGTAACTCTAATTTGAGGTCATTCATAATCACCCAGGAATGTAGTTCCACATCTGTATGTTCGTTTGTTTTATTCATGAGGGTCAGAGATGAGCAGGGCTGCCGTCTTTAACAGATGGAACTCCACGTCTTGGCATTTCAGAGGTTCTGGCCACATGGCCTTACGGTTCTGCAAGCAGTGAGGAGCTTTCAGACCTGTCTGTCACCAGACTGTTGCCTATAAATATTTAAATGATTATATTTTACTCATTAAGAGTTTGATATGCTCCAAGTGATGCAGGCTTGTTTTTGTTGAGTGTTGAATTCTTTGATAAAACAAACCTCTCTCTCCTCTCTCTTTCCTCCTTTCTCTCTCTTCCTCTTCATTTTCTTCTTGATGCCTGTGATGATATTTTTAACTGTTGGCAGTTCTCATCAAGACAAGTTTCTAAGTAGTTATCTTGGTTTGTTTGGGTTATTCAAAATATTACATATTGGATACTTTATAAATAAGAGAAATTTGTTGCTGATCATGATGCTAATGGCTGGGGCATCACACATAAAAGAGCCAGCAAATTCCCTGCCACTCTGTGCATCCTCAAGTGTGCCTTGCTGTGTTCTCTCTGGGTAGGGGTGATAAATAAGCTCTCTAGGGCATATTTTTATAGAGTATAAGTCCTGTTCATGAAGACTCTGCCTTCACGATCCTATGTCCTCACAAAGAGGTCACCTCACGAAGGTTCTGGCTCTCCAGACTACTGCACTGAGAATTATGTTTTGATAGATAATTTTGGGGGGCTACAAACATCAGACCCTAGCACCTTCCATAGTCCAAGAACAGAAAAGGGAAGTGACTGGGGGACTTAAATTTGAAAAGGTCGTGATGAATAACAGCCAAAAATGTGGAGGTGAGAGACGAGTGCTTATTTCAAACCTTTCCTGAGTCTCTCTCTTTCCCTTGCCTTCATAGATGGCTTTCATATCCCCCAAGGTCTTGTTGTGTCATCATCTGTGGACAGAGTCATCTGGGTGATGAGTAGCATTTCTTTTTGGAAAGTCACCTTTTGAAATCAACATGCTGTTAGACAGCTATGCATTTCATTCATTAGGTGAGAAATCTATGTGTGTGTTTTTTTGAGATCTGTCTTGTCTAAAAGATATTCCTAGTTTGACATTTAGAGTTCTGCCCAAATCCACCTTAAATTTAGTGGTAATATGGATGCTTTTATGTTAGAAGATGCCAAAGTTCTTGAGAGAGGGAAGAAAACATGCTAAATTGCTAATGGGAAGCGACTCCAAACATAAAGCCTTGGTTTTCTCATAATGTTGCCACTGTTAATTATAGTATCTGAGCTCAGGAAGTGACTTTATTGAGTGATTATATGGAAAGTTGTGTTTCTAATTGTTACACACTTGAGGGAACATTTGTTACATTTGTTGATGTGATCTCAACTGAGTCGTTGTCCTCTCTGCTCCCAAAATGGTGTGGGCCCCCTGAGGCCGCTATCTTGTAAGATTGGGTGAACCAACATGGTTTGAGTCTTTTGTGACCTACAAGGAGAATATAGCTCCTAAAAAGGGACACTTCAGTAGAAATCACCTACAGTGATTTTAATATTTGCTTATCTTTTTGTTCATAGTGTCAGAGGCAGCCTTGACAAGGAAGGCAAAATTCCGGTGCTATCTACTTACTCACTTCTGATGTGAGACTGGGTGATTTCTCTCCTGTTCTTGGAAAAAAATCAGGGTGTTTCTGTTTCTAAGAGAGAACTTAATATGAACATGAATATCTTAAGAAATGAATACACCCTAAATGTAGAAAACTTCTGTCAGTTGTTTCTATTATGAATTTTGAAAAAAAGTTTGTAATGCAGAAAACTAACCATTTTAAAATAAAGTTTCAGAAATAATCTTTAAATTCCACTCTGTTAGTCAAATATACAAATAAAAATTGATCTGCAGAAGTCTGTACCCACTATATCTAATTTAAATATAAAAGCTATTATCTTTATTATGAAATTATTATCAATTAGGATGTTGAATTCAGTTCTGTCTTAAGTATTTACTTGTAGTTTTAGGAATTTTCTTATGCCTAACTTCTAGGCTTACCTTCATATAGAGTATAAAATGTGTTAAAATGCTGTGTGCATTTCTGGTTTTGATAGATACTAAAAAGCACATAAAGATTATGAAAAATTCACTGAAAAGATTCAAAGTAATAGAGCAATTTTGGATAAGGTCAGGAAAGATAAGCAGAGAGAAAGGTGACAGTGACTGGAAATTTAAAGAAATGCACTGAAAGAAAAGGCAACACTGGGATTCAGTTCGCTCCTGAGTGAGGGTCTAAGGTAAATTCCAGGAGGTGCTGCTCAACAGCCAACATGGGTTTTCGAATTCTTCCTACATTACATTCGCAGTCCTGGCTGGACAATGTTAGGACTTTTATCATGCAGTGAATTTGAGTTCCCTGGAGAGCACAAACATATGAAGAGGTGCTCATGTATGTTTTTAATACTAAAAAGGTGATGCTACTGGGAGGGGTGATACTTAATTGTAATTCTAGCATTCTAACAGGCTGGGGCAGGATTGTGAATTCAAGCCTAGCTGTTTAGTCACTTGGGGAAACCTCTGTCTTAAAATGTTAATAATTAATAAGAATATAAAACAAAGAAGCCATTTAAGCCTTGCTATATTAGTTCTTATAAGGTAGATTATCCCAAGGAGCCAGACGCTCAGCATCCCGGTGCTTTTGTGCTGTGTCATGGGAATAAAAGGATAACACCATTAAAAGTCTTTATATTGAAAGCACATTCTAATCCACTTTTACCGTTTGATAATTGTGTGATTTTGGAGCAATGAGTTTAGTATAGCTCCAACTTCTTTCTCTGTATAACGGAGACTAGAGATCAAAAGGTTGAATGTCTAGCAACATGTTTTGGCACAGAGAGAATGTGAGAAACTACTTCTTTTATTGCTACTTAGTTACAGACAGAATGGCAATGCAATGGCAATTCTCAGCTGTTCCTGCACATGTACAACCCGTATTCTACTTGTCGTCTATGTATGTAGAGCACACAGGATGTATCGTGTATCAGACATTCTTCTGGGATCGAAAATGTTTGTGTCCCTCATCCTCCAAGTGTACAGGTTGAAACAAAAACTCTCATGTGATGGCATGAGGAAGTGAGGTGCTTGGGAACTGTGATAAGGTAATGCCGCAAAAGCACATGGATGGGTAAGTTGGTAAAATGGTAAAAACCAGGAAGATAGTAGATATACAGTAGGTAGATAGATGAATAGTTTTTTCAGATAAATAGATGACATATTAATAAGATAAAGGGAACTGAAGTTGGGAGGGCAAAGAAGTGGGATGAAGTATCAATTGTATAGTATTGGATGGACACGCAGAGACCAGGCTTTATACCATTTAGCCTGACATCTGTGTTTCTCTCTGTTGTGATGTGAGGTGTTTGGGTCATGTGATCTAATACAATATGCTCTTAAATGAAGCCATGTTTGCAAAGATGCCTTGGTAGCAAATGTAAGACTTGATGAATTTATTCAGGATGGTTTTTTTGCTTCCCTCATTCCACCTTCCACACTCCCTTCCCTCCCTTGATGTCCCCTCTACCAGTGGGTGTAGAAATTTCCAGAGGGATCTTGAGGTGTCCAGTTGTGGCCAGCTAGACTGTAGCACTCCATAGTGCTGTATTCTGCAGTGACTGTGGGAAGTAGGTTTTATAGAGTAAATGACATAGTGGGACATTAATGTGCTTTGTTGCATTGGACGATGCTCATTTCACAAAGCTCCTGACTAAATATAGGGCATGAAGCAGTTTTTTAGCTGGCACCTGTTTCTTTATTTCTCTATGTTCCTGGGATGGTCTTGGTCCCTGTCTGAGTACAGTGTCTCCTGAACTTGACTAGAGCCTTGAGAAATGAAAAGAGAAATTTTAGGAACATGGTGCTAAACACCTAAGTTTTCAAATCACAGGAGGTACAACAAATTTCTGTGCATTTATCATTTTCCATGTGGTCCTTAAAAAGAAAAACTTGAAAAATAGTAAGTAGTGGCCTAATGTATCATAATGATATGTCATAAAATCATATATCATAAAAAGACTCAGAATCTGTGCTGCCAGATGTGTCTAGCCTTTGGCTTCCCATGTTTTTGCCTTTCTTTTTCTGAGAGAAGAGGAACTACGTGGGCCACATATAAAATTGCGTAATATAGTTCCCGTATGTATATAGGTACTACAACTTGCTTTACATTTTTTCAGTATAAAAACAAAAATAACGAAGGCCAAAAAATTGGCAGATCATAGGTTGGACATACTTGCTTTATATCTTTGGTCAAAGTTGGTCTCATTCTTGGGTTTTTTGTTAAACTTTTTCCTAATGATAGTGTCAAATATAGTGTACTGTATTTCTAGTGATATGACACGTTTCAGCTCATCATAGCTGTATTCTCCAGCGTAAGTTAGGCTCATGTCAACTTTAGCTTTCAGTGTTTGTGTCAGTCAGGGGTCCAGTCTGGTTTAACATGACTTTCTGTGTGACTTAGCTCTCTGCGCATAATGCCCAAGAGTGGCATGACTGTGTGCCAGATAACCAGAGCACTCACTTTAGAATCGTCTCTTGATAAGCCCCTCACAGAGCTTCAGTGGCATTGACTTGTAGGTGTCCTTCTTTGTAGAGATGGTCTCCCAAATTTGGAACCGAACAGACACAGTCCAGCCAAACATTTTCTATAATAATGTTGGAAGGAGAAAAAAAATCCAAGACTCTTTATTCATGTTTCTCTTTTATTCTCGAATTTCTGATTTTCATTTAAAGCCGTGTTTCCCGTACTGATGAGTTCTGCATACCTAGTCGACTAATGTGTGACTAATACACTAAGTGCTGCTTCCCTGGTGGAGAGAACAAGATTATTTGGAAGAGATTCAATTCCAAACCTGCTTTTATCAGGTTTGCTTTATTAGCTTTGGTGTCTGGATATACACAGCACACCTTACTCCTGCTGCAAGTGGAATTGTTTGCTAGGAGAGGAAAACACTCTTTGCCCTTGAGAAACCTTCAAAGTGAGTGAAAATTGCTGTGATGCAAACTCTAGGAAGCAATTTGTAAACCTTTGGGCCACCGGCATGGATATTTCACATCACAGACTTTGTCCTTCCTGTTTCATCACTTTTTTTTTCTTATCTGCCTTGTTATGTCAGAAGAATTACTTTGTTTGCTGTAGTAGGCCCAGGGATGTGATCTGGGGAGAATATCAAGATGCTAGTGAAATATAATTCAGCAAGCAAGGACAATACTTGAATTTACAGACAATTTCAGAGAAAGGAGATTTCATTGGCTGAATGCTCCTACGCTCTTCTTTCTTGACTCACTCTTTAGCAACTTCCTGCCCCCTGTTTGTTGGTTCCTCCTTGTATGCCTCAAGTAAGCACAATTCTATACTATCATTCTACCAAGAATCACTTGCTTCTTTTTTCAAAAGCACACGTGAGGTAAGAGCAATGCGCTGCATCTGTCACAAACTGTTGGGATAAATGTTTAATAAATTGGACTTAATTACAAAATCCTAAAGACTCCTGGCCATAGACCCTCGAGCCTTTGTGTTCTCAGCAAGTTGCCTGATGGGAGGTTCTGTCTCAGTTTGGAGTGTATTTTATTTTAATGGGGAAGAGGGAAGGTTAATAATAGCCAATACATTGATTTAAGAAAGCTGCCGGTTCCACCCCTTCCCATCTTCTTTCTCCTCTTCCTTTATTTATTCTTCTTTGGTGATACTGGGGTTTGAGCTCGGGGTCTTCTCACTGAGCTGCATCTCCAGATACCTGTATTTCCGTCTGTCGCTCAGCCTTCCTACCATCTGTCTATCAGTTTTGAGACAGGGTCTTGCTCAGTCACTAAGTTGCCCAGGCTGTCTTTGAACTTGGGATTCTCTTGCTTTAGAGTCTCAGGGTGACAGAACGACAGGCATTCAGCACCACGCCCAGTCAGTCTTCCGTCTTCCATGTATTAATTCAAAATGCCCATTCCCTGACAACTGAAGTATTAGTGCAAGTATTAGAAAGGTTGGAAAACCAAAAAACGCACACACCCCCAAAATAGATGGAGGCGAGTCAGTGTCTTTCCTAGGGACCTCGTTCATCTCCCAGCTCCTCAGGTATGTTGACTCAATTCCCTCTGCTTTTTAAACTCTGGTACTTACAGTGACCCAATTCCTAGGAATTCTTTATTCCTCAGAACTCTTTTATATTAAAGTAACAGAAACCAGCAGAAGCTAACCCAAAAGAAATTCATTGCCTCCTATAAATAAATTGTTTAGGGCTAGCTCTTGAGCATGATGGATTCAGGAGTAAAAAATGATGCTAAGAAGATATTACCTTTGACGATTTTGGGGGCACATTTTCTAACATGATAGCAAAGTAGGTTTTTTTTTTTTTTGCATCTCTAAGTTCACTTCAGAGGTGCAGCCAGAAATCCTAGGGATTGGTACCCGCTTCTCTAGGGCTCAGCACAGTTCCTGCAGATGGATCTGATTGACTTGGGGGAAGTGCCTATCCTTGAACTAATTGCGTCAGCTGCCTAAGTGTATGTGGAAATTTGGGGGACAGCTGTTGCTGGATGGAGAACTCTGATTTTTGAGGCCTGCGTCATGAGACGGCCACCCCAGTGCTACTGGTGGTAGGAAATGCTTAGGCCCAACAGGGCCACACAGAATGGCTTTCCTGTGAAAATTAGGGCCTATTTCTAGCAGAACCAGGCTACATAGAAAATATATTATGCCAAAAGAACTATAACTATAATTAAAACATATATGAAGGAAAAAACTTATCAACTTTCTAGAATGAATTCTGCATCATTTTACATTTATTAAATTTGTTCACAATCACTTGTTAGTGATAGTACTACAGTTTTTGTTTGTTTTGCGTTCCCATTGCGGAATATGATTCTGGATTTTCTTTTTGGGAGACAGAGTACAAGAAATTAGGGAGAAATTCAAGGCAAATGAACACAAGATGGATAGTACAAATATGGGAATAAGAGAACATATAAAGAATGAGGTGGGGGCCTGCTGTGATCCGAAGTGATCAAATGGATCCCAGAAGGGAGCCCTAAGACATATTGATGTGTTGAACACACTGGCGTCCATTCACAGAAGTCCTTTGACGTTCAACTGGGAAGTTTGGATTTGTTTTAAAATATGAGCTTATTAAGCTTTTTTTGAGTGGAAACAATTTGCAGTAAGAAAAATACTGAGAATTTTACAAAGGGTGTACTGCAGAAGGCATTAGACGGAAAAGAGAGAAACTGTCAGACTGCTCTTGTCAGTAATAGCAGTCCAGACTGGGGAATTTGAAAAGCTGGGATTGGGTGATTATGAAACTCTGGGGTTCAGTAGACTCCCTGGTGGAGAGAAGAGCAGGTTCTAGAGGTTTGCTTCTGGGTGTTCAGATTTAGTAGGTCTGGAGCTGGGGCAGCAAGACGTATTTCATCCGGCACTCGAGACAATTCTGATGCAGATCATTCACAGACCACAGTCTGTTTGGGAGGAGTAGGCAAGTGTTCAACTGACTATGAAGGGCAATCAAGCTGGGAAGACAGGGGAGTCTCCTGCTGATGGTAATTGGAAGGTTAGGAAAGGCCTCTGATTGTAAAAGAGAGTTGATGAATTCTGTTTGAGTAATTGTTATTCAAGTTTACGTGTGAACCTTGGGTGTGTGGATTTCAGTGGGTGATTTCTGTGTGTCTAAAGCTGTTTTAAAACAAGGTGTCCTGAAATGAAAAGTATTAGTGCTTGTCCGTGATCACCAATGCTTCAAGTACACTAAGCACTTAGAGCTTTGGCTGATTTGGGCGGAATGTAGGGAAGTGATTATAATAAAAGCCACGCAGAAGGTGTTGTGTTCCCAGAATACCTTGCTGGCCATGCCTTTCCTTGTATGGAAGTGATGACTGTCAAAACTAATCCAATGTCTGTGAGAGAAATTTTGCTAGTGTGACAGGCAGTTTCTAAAATTCTCGGGTGGGGGTGAATTCAAGATGGCGACAACATAGGATTGCTTTGTCAGTGGCTCCACAGAACTTGGTAGAAGTCTGAGATGAATTTCTTTATGTCTTAGCTTAGCAAACCAGAGAACCAACTGTAACTGAAAGGTGCTCAGGGGATTGGCAGAAAAACCATAAAAAACATTGACCAGGTGAACACAATACTCAGTCAAGGAAGGACCTTGAATCATGCCGGGTGGTCTGTGGCCACCGTGAGTAGGTGTACCCAGCCCAGGCAGGTCTTGATTTGCAAGAAGTGAGTGCCATGGGAGAATCACAGCCAGAACAGCTGCTTAGATAGTGCCAGACAATCTTGTGGCTGTGCTCAACAGACAAAAAGGCCCTTAGTCACAGGGTGTCAAAGCCCACTCTGTTGCAGAAACAGGGAAGGCCTGTGGCAGCAAGGCCTGTGAATTTAAGGCCCGCAGAGTGAAAGCATGGCTCAGGAGTTGCAACCAGATGGCCTTCTAGGTGGGCCCAGAGAAGTGATTTGGAAGCACAGTCTGAGATCTTCCAGGAAATAGACTTTTGATAAGTCACACTCTAAGACATTTGGGGACCCTTCGTCCCACTGAGAGGCAAGGAAGCATATTAGCAATACAGAAGGGAAAGAAGATCCTGAAATATTTGAACCCAGGAGGACAGGTCCCAGAAAGCAGAGGTCTCACCCTAACCCACCCAGAGCAAGTGGGAGAAGGGCCAGATCACCTGGGAGTGGTGTGCCCATGGATTGGGGTCAGTGTGAGCTCCCTTGGACTTGGGGCTGTGCCATCATGCCTATCACCAGCGTAGAATCCAGCAGGCTGTGTGCTCACCCCAAGCTCACAGGAGTGTGGGGGACACTTTGGAGTGGTACATCTTTGAAGACTGAGACACAAGAAGAAAGGGAACTGGTCTCTCCCATCCCCTTGGCCGCCAAGATCAAAGGTTTTGGATACACTAATTTTCTGTTCAGTTAACAGGAAAATAGGAGGTTTTTTTTTTTTTTTTTAAAGACTTTGGACTCACTTCTGTTATTTTGTAGGTGTATACTGCGCTTGTATTTTTTTCTGATATTTGTGGGTTTTTTCTTTCTCCTTCCTGTTTTTGTTATTTACTAGTCTCAGCATTTCTTAAGTTGTTCTTTATGGCTTTTGAAAAAGCCTTCCTACAGATCCGGGAGACGTACGCTGTTTCACTCATAACTCTCCTTGTTTCTTTGTGTTTTTGTCTCTATTACTTAAGTATATCCATTTTCTTCTATTTGGGGTTGGAGGTCTGTGTATCTTTTCTTTATCTAATATATACTTAGCAGTTTTCTATTATACTTCAAAAGTTACCCTTCAGTCTCAGTCCACTCTCTTCCTATCCCCAAGCACTGTTATTAATAGTGTTAAGTATTGCTGATTCATAGTCACATGGCTTGGCATATTGGGAATCAAAACTTTTATACTATTTAGATAGATATAGGTCATTAAGGTAGTTTTTTGATATTAACAATTCTAAGATAATGTTGCCTTTAACAAATTCTTATAGTAAGTTACTAGACAATTTGTATAAACATCTCTTAGTTTAAACTATATTTCTAATGTTAACAGTGGAATGGTTATACAAGCTGGTAACTTGTTATGAGATGTCAATAGCTGGTATATTAAGTTTAACCATTGAATATTGATACTCATCCCACTGTTAAAGATGACATAGGGATAGGAGCCTATCAAGGGTTGTGATAACTTTTGGTGATTTGGTTTAGCACAGAAAAAGGCCTACTTCCTTTAGAAATTGAAACCTTGGGTAGTTTTTCTTCTCTCTTAATTCAGGTCTGGAATACTCCTTAAGCCTGCTGAATTGTGCTAGGCCATCAAGATGTCTTTTTGACATCATTAACGTTTCACATCTCTTAGATGTTTCACATCTGCTACAATATTATTTCATTGAAGAAGGAAATGTTTTCTTATACATTATCCAACATTTCTAAATATAATTTACTAAGTAAACAGCTTACCTCATTTTCTCTACATAATATTTTGAGAAGTCCAGGAAATATAACTTACATAGCCTTATTCTATCTTGAATCTCACTCAGTCAACTTGTCTACCTGACCCGCTGGGTTGCATTTTCATTTTTTTTTTTTCATCTCTGTTCATGGTGAACCAGGTCAATGTATGTACTTGTACCAAGACAATGTATGTACTTGTATCAAGAGTAATGGATAATTAAATTAAAACATCTTTTTTTCTATCCAACATGTATTACCCTAATAATATCCATTCATAGTTCATTTCTACCTGTGTGTTTTTTTCTTTCTCTGTCCTATGAATGCATATGTTAATAATTCCATCATTTGGGATAATTTCTTCCCAAGTCCGCTGCATTTTGCTACACATCTATGCCATTCTGTCCCTAGTGAAAAAAAAAAAAGTCCTGTCTAAGTGATGGTGATTCAGGTATGTGTAGCTCTTTCTTATTATTCACAGAAGATTTTCACTGTAGTTCTACATATTTTTAAAGGAATTTATTCTATGCAACCAGATACCTTATTTTAGTGCAAACACAAGGAAAAAAAATGAGATATTAAAAAACTGCGCAGTTTGTTTCCCTTCTCTTTTAATCCCCTTTCTTTTCTCTCCCCTCTCTGTCATTCCCAAACTCCTTTCACGCTCCGCTGTATTCCCTCCTAGGCTGCTGCTATGGGACATCCGGGAGGTGTCTTATTAGATTGTTAAAATATAGGCTTCAGAGACTGAATGGAAAGTTCATGAATACTCACGTCACGTGCATATAGGCATGACTGTAGTGCTTGGCTTTTCTTCCTGTCCATCTTTCAGGTGAACTTGGTAGTTGAAAGCTAAAATTGGAGTATGCATTACAAAAGGACGTCGTGGTCCTAATGGGTTTACGCTGTTTCTTCTGTTGCTTTGTTCAGATCCCATGAATGAATCTTTGAAACTGACTAGGAAAATTTACCAAAGTATCAAGCAGGACTAGAAGCTCATAATAATTATGACTTGATGTAATGCTGCCTTACTGCACTATACAGGTTGTTTCTCCATGGTGTCTTCTTGTGTTTATACTCCTGGATCCCTGTACAATTGGCCATAGCTGATCTCTTAACTATACTGCTAAGGAATGGGTGGCTACAGATTAAAACAAATCAACACACACGCGCGCGTACACACACACACACACACACACACACAGAGGCAGTACAGCTATCAAAATACAGTGCAATTAAATTTTCTTCTTCATACAGTGATGTGGGTTTATCCTCTTTTTTTTTTCACTGACCAGGAAATGCTACACAGTAAATAGTTGTGTTTTATATTTTATATCTGAAATGAAAATACGTCTAATTTAGGAGCAGGAGAGCGGTGTGCCTAGAGGATACTGGGTTCAATAATCTTAATTAAAAAATCTGCCAGTGTCATGTTGAGAAAATTTGTTCCACTTCCCTGAGCTTTAGTTCTCTTGTTCTCAAATGGAAATGCTGGAACTTCTTCTGTACCACTAGGCTTTGTGAAGGCTAGTGAGAATAAATCAGAACCGGAAAATAGGAAAAATGCCGCAGAGGTGTGTTTTGGAAACTGGCACCAGTATCTTTGGAACAACATGAGTAATAATGATCATATAAAAGATGGACCGTACTCTAAACTAGTTGGACTAAAGTATTTACTAATTTTATACTATTTTGGAAAACAAAAATTGTAATCAATTTAATATGGTTTGTATTTATTTGAATGGACAGTAATGTTGTGATCCTTTCTTTTGCTACTGTGTTTTCTTGATGAAGTTTCTTTTCCTCTAAGATTTTACCTTAAAGTATTTTTTGCTCTTAATTTACGACTCAGAAGACCTTAGTAAATTTGTAGAATTCTGCAGCCATCACCACAATCCAGTTTTAGAGCATTTTAGAAAATTTTGATTACTCCCCAAAGAAATCACCTCTTGTGAAGGTGATTTCTGGTTCCACTGTTGTTCTGTTTTTCTGTTTCTGTAAATTTTCCTTATATAGATAATTCACCTGAGCTGAATCAATATGTAATCTTTATGCCGAACTTTTTTCACTTAGCTTCATGGTTTTTGAAATTAAGTCCCTTGTAGCATATATGATTACTAGTAGTCATTGCAGAGTGGTGCTGCTGTATAGACATAGCATGTTTTGTTTACATTTCATTAATTCATAGATCTTTGTATTGTTTCCAGCTTTTAACTATCATGAGTAACACTACAAGCATTGTTCTATGTGTGCTTGTGTAAATGTACACCTTAATTCCTTTTTGGATATATGTCAGGAGTGACATGGATCATGTAGGGAAGGTGTTCTTAGTTATTTGGGCTACTGCCAGTGTTCTGCGAGGTGGCTGTGTTATGTCATGTCCTCACCTCCATTTCTCAAGGGCTCTGTGTCAACCCTGTTAACATTTCATATTGCCTTCACATCGACTCTAGTGGAATGACGACATTGAGATCTTAATTTAAATTGCCCTAGCAATTGATGATATTGAACATCTTTTAATGCAAATAGCAGACATTCATGTGTTTTCTTTGATGAATTATTTGTTGAGTCTTTTGCATGTTTTTACAAGGAGTTGTTTTGATTTTTGAATTGTAAAATTTGGAGCTCAGGGCCTTTAAACTACATACTCAGCCCATTTTTGAGTCATAGGGTTGTTTACCCAGGCTTGGCACAAACTTGCAGTCTCCTGCCTCAGCCTCCCAGAGTGCTGGGTTTATAGGCCTGTGCTATCTAGGCACAGTGAATTGTTATTGGTTTGAGTGTAATTGTTTCTTTTTCTTCAGTTGCTTTAAAATTTATAATTTTTCTTTTTTTTCTTATGTTGTCAGTAGTTTTACTGTGATATATATATATATATATATATATATATATATATATATATATATATATATATATATATGAAGGGCTTCATTCTGCTTAACTACTGTTATGTAACAAATTGCTCCAAATTCAGTGATATAAATCAACAACCTTTATACTACACTTAGAAATTCCACGTGTCAGGAATTCGAACACAGCGCAGTGTGTCATGCATGTTTCTTCGCTAGGCTCTCTGTGGTCTCATCTGGAAATAGGGTAATGGTTGGCAGCTGAAACCCCCTGGAGGTCTTTTTATTCACAACTTCACACCTGTGTGGCAAAACCTAGGCCTGTGTTCAGCTGAGTCTACTGAAGAAATCACTTGTGTTTTTCTATAGGTATCTTTCTAGTCAACATCCACTCCAGCCTCAAGAAAATGTTAATCAGCTTTCTGTCATGCTAGATTAGTTTTTATAGAGTTTAATAAAAATTGAATCATGCGTTACATATCCCCCTGTATTTTGATTATTTTTTAACTTTTTGTGGTATTTGTAAATGTAGTTTGTTTTATTGATTGGTGAATTGTACGTTAATGTGTAGACATACTACAGTAGGTTTATCCATTCACCCATTGATAGGAATTTGGGTTGTTTTCTGCTTGGTGGTTACATAAACCTGCTAGCAACCCTTGTGTACAAAGTCTTTATGTTGGTACATATTTCCTTTCTCTTACACTTAGTTTGTCAAAATCTTCTTATTTCTTGTGACTTTGCCGAAAATCTTTGCTCATTCTACCAACTTTGTGTTTCTTAGAGTTGTCTTTACTGACATTTGTCTGTGCATAAAGAGAACTTCACTCTTTCCTTTTTGATCACTTGGCTTTAAATTTATCTGACTTAATTGTGCCAATTAGTAATTTTGAATAAAAGATGAGTAGGAATGGTAAGAGTGACTATCTCTTGATTTCTTCTCAAATTTAGGAGAAAAAGTTTAGTATTTCCTAGTACCTATAATACTAGGTGTAAATTTTCTCATAATGCTGTTTATCAGGTTGAAATTTCAATGTAGTATGAGTTTGCTATTATTTTTATAATGAATGGTTTCAGCATTTTTATGTAACTTTTGTATATTATGTGAATGTGTGCTATCTTTTCATCTGTCTGTCTTTAGTTTGATAGTTAATTATATAGATTTATTCAAGTATGGAACTGGCTCCAATATTCTTAGGATAAACCTCAGAGTAATAAGGCATTATTTTTAATTGATTTATTTTTGAGTTTCATTTGTTATTATTTTGTTGGTGATTTTTACATCTATGTTGAACGACATTGCTCTGTACTTATAACTAGAATTTCGACTTATTTTTTCTTCTCTTTGAGCTACATATTGTGCTTAGTAATAGATTTGATTTTTATTGTGACAAAAGGTTCTTACACTATTGTAGTGCAATAATTGTCAGCATTATATGGATTGCATTTTGGGTATTGGCTCTGGAGTCATAAAAGAGTTATGCTGGACATTCAGAAAGCCTTAAATTAAGTCTACATTTGAAATTTTAGAAAAAACAGAATAAAGTCTCAATATAAAAATCAGGCTGCTTTAATAGCCAAAGTGAGTGCAAGTTATAGACTTGAGATGTCACTTAGAAATCCTAATACATAATAAGAGAGATGGAATAAGACAGATGATAGATATTTGTAGTTATTTAAAAAACATTTTGGAGCATAATAAACTAGAACTTATTAGTAAAGTAGTCCGAAATGGTTTAGAAAACCATCAGCTTACCGTGATTAAAATAAAGGTACTTCCGCTTTTACCTAAATAACTATAGAAAACTGAAGCTCAGAGGGTTGAGAGATCATGGTAAAACTGGAATCTGAAGTCACTTCCCTTCCTCCAATATCAGGCTCTTAACGACTTCATTATTCCTTATTGTTTCTTTAAGACTGTGAAGGTTTTGGCAAAGATAGCTGTCCCCAACAGTGCAGAAGAATAGCTGATGATACCTTCAATGAGAGTCATTCTTTACAATTACAAACTGCCCTCCTGCTGGTTTCCATAACTACCAAAACAGTGTGGTTATTATGGATCTGTCCATAGTTTTCCCACAGGAAGAAAGTCACCCGTGTCAGTCTGGACACTCAGTAGAAATGACAGCTTTGTTGCTACCTGGGAAATTATGATACACTGCCATTCTGTTTAACATTGGCCTCTGGAAACTTTATAAGAGAGACGAGTCCAATTTTAGTGGACTTAGACAAATCAGCTTCTATGGATTAAATGTTTGCATCTCCCAAGCTCCATACATTGAAATTTATGCTCCCTTTGTGATGGTATTTGGAAACCAGATTTTTGGAATCTATTTCAGTAGTTAGAGTGCTACTTTTATGAAAGTGATTAGAGGTCTTCCATTATTAAAAAACAAAGGCCGCAGCAAGGTATTTAGCCTTTTCTTCCATGGGAGGAGCCAGTCATGCTGAGAAAGCTGATGCTCCTCAGACATTAAATCTGTTTTGCGCCTTTATCGTAGATTTCCCACTCCCCAAAACTGTCAGAAATAAGTTTCACTTGTCTTGAAGCTATGCAACCTGTGGTGTTCTGTTTTCACACAGTACTCTCAGGGTTAGATTCAGAATGGTCTAAGACATAAGCTTTATGAATCTACAAGACTGAGGACTAGACTAAATTGCTCTACATTTACCAGGGTAAATGTTATGCTTAGATAAATGCTTAGGAGCCTCGTCTAAGCTGGTGTCCAGCTTTCCTGAAACCACTGGTCAAGTGCCATGATGTTTATTGCCATCAAACTTATAAAAGCATAGCTTAAGAATTACAGGTTGACCTTAGCTGACCCATTGGGTTGCTCCTATGCGTGGTCCATCATTGTAAGTGGTAGCTGATACTTCATTCCATTTGCTCCATTGCATGAATACTCAAAATTTTGCTTATGTATTTATTTATCAGTTGATGGATATTGGGTTTGTTTCTACTTTTGGTTATCATGCATCTTTATTTAAAAATAATATATAACATGGTACATACTTATGGGGTGCCATGTGCTATTTCAGTATATGTGTATATTGTGTGGTGTTCCAAGTAGAGTAAGCGTATCTACTTCCTCAAACACATATTATTTCTTAGTGGTAAAAATAGTCAAAATCCTTTCTTTTAGAATTTTTAAAGTAAATAGTATATTGTCGTCATCTACAAAAATGCTGTTGTGCCATGGAGCACCAGAGTTCATTTTTTTCTCTAGCTGTAACTTTGTATCCATTGACCAACATTTTCCTATTTTTCCTGTCCTCAGTACTTACCATGGTAAGACTTAGATCTCACCTGAAGCCCTCTCCCCATCTTGCTTGCTTCTAGTTTTAGTCTTTCACAGATGTTCCCAACAGTATTGACCAATAAAACTTGTGTACAGAAAAACGAAAAGGCAAAAATGAGTAATAAGGTTGAGTAATGAATAAAATGTAAAGCTGATACAAAGCCACATGTAAGATTAGTACACAAATTCCATGCTGTAGAATATAATATAGTGCTAAGTGCTCATAGTGGATTTAAGTGATTTGCGCTTCTTGGAAAATGAAAGTGGAGCAATATGAGAAAATAAGGATTTACAACAGTTTCTTTTTAATCTCATTTTCTGCATTTTAATTAATATATATGTTATGCATAATGGTTACGTTGAATTTGAATATTTTGTGAACATATACATTGCGTCAGCATTGTAATCCTTCATTGTCCTCTTTTCAGCTCATCCACACCCACTTGATCCTCTGCATCTCCCACTGTTTTGTTCCATGAAGCGACTATATTCGGCGTTTCTCATATTAGAGAAACCACGCGATATTTAATCTTCTGAGTCTGACTCACTTCACTGAGCATGATGGCCCCATGTTGCATCCTTTTACCTACAAAAGCCTCAAATCTATCTGTCTTTATGGAAGACTAATACTCCACTATGTACAAATAGTATATTTTTGTATCCATCGGTCTGTTGATAGATATTTGGGTGTCTTCCACATTTTAGCTGTTGTTAGTTGTGCTGTTATAAACATGGGCACACATGCCATCTCTTTCTAAAATAAATCACAAACTGTTTATTATAAAAAATTAGAAAATAACATTTGTTTTTCTGGCAGTGGATATTTTTTCCAGAATCTTTGCTCTGGAGTACATCCCAAGTTAATTTTGACTTTTTAGCCGGATTCAGAACTCCGTAATAGCTAAGTGTCCTGGGCGAGGCTTATTCTTGAAATCCTCTTGCCCCAGACTCCCAATGTGCTAATGCTTCTGGTGTGCACCGCAACCCTGACTTCGAAAATAATGCTGCTTAATGAATCATCTGGACTCCTACCTTACAGAACAATTAACGTCACAGTGTGATTTAGTTTTGAAAAATATTAATATTATCAAACTTCCATTTACATACACATATTAAAGATGGCATATTACTCATTTTCTTTTTACTTATGAATATTTTGTGACTACCTGATGACAGATACTGGTTTTATTGACTACAGAATAGTTGTGAATGGGTGAGTTGTAATTAATAGTAATTTCCATTTGACTCAGGAAAATATTATTTTATTAAAATATTCTGTGATCAACATCCTTGTGCATATCTGAATACATGCCCAACAAATTTTTCTTCTTTGTGTTGTTAGTGCTGGAAATTGAGAATGGGGCCTCTGTACTGAGCTACTTCTGTGGCCTTTTTAAACTTTTTAATTTTGAGACAGATCTTGTTAAGTATTCATAATCTGGGCTTGAACTTGCTACCTTCCTGCCTTTGTCTTCCAGAGTACTGTAATTAAAACTGTGGGCCACAACAACTGGCCCTTGCCCAGCTGTTTACCTTTGTTAAAGTTAAAAAAATGATTAGAGCTAGATATGATTTGACAGAAAATTTCATTTTGGATTTGAGTCTTCAAAGGAATCATTAAATGAAGAATAAAAAAGGAGTAAAAAATCATAGAAAAAGAACATTAAGAATTTCACAAGGCTCAATTTGTGAACCTCTTTTAGCAATTACTAAGTGTGCCTGTTATATTCTATCAGCATGAGTATGCAAATCTTGTTAATTTCCCAGGATGTCATCCCTTGGCTTGATTAAATGAGCAATTCATTACTTCTTAAAAATTTTTGGATCAGTTTGCTTAATAGATATTTAGGAATTAATGAGTAAAAGAAATTGTGGTAGCCTAATGGATACAATAGTTAGGCAGACATAGGTTGTAACATGTCAGGGAAGACCATGCAGCAAACCTCCATAAACGTTTGTTTTTTGTTTACTAGACTTTTGCTGTTGTAAATTCCCTGAATTAGAATATGTAGATATGAGGCTGGTTTGTTTGAAAATATACCAGTATAATTTTATTATTGTAAAAGTCAATGACCTGAGATACTGTATTTTCTGCAGTATTTCCATCAGCTGTGAAAATATTTTTATCATTGCTTTGGGTGTTAATTACAAAGTTGGCGTAGAGTTTTCACACATAATTTATTCTCAAGGCTATAATCTAGGATTTTTATAGACAGCAGTAAAAAGATATTTAGAGTAATGTTGTTAAGTAGAGTTCAGACTCATTTTTGTAAATTTCTAGAATATATAGGCTGGTGTCTTCTGTATGAGTCCACCAGTTAGTAGCCAGTAGTCTCTCGGTAGCTAGATGAGATTGACAAAAGATAAAGACTGAGGTAAGAGAGAGAGAGAGATGTTATCAATTCATGTAGCCTTGATAAGGAGTTGGGAATTTATCTTTCATTATATTTACATGGTTAGCTCCAGGCCTTTTGTTCTTAGTTCTACCCAGGATTATTCTAGTTCATGTGGATGTCTTCTGTCTTTGGAAATCCTAACACACTCTTAATCAGGAAATGTAATCAAGCCACAATAAGGCGGGTTCCCTCCCCCCTTGCATTTCTGTTATGTTACTCTTCTGTCAATAGTCAGGTGGGTCAGGTCTGTAGTATAGTATAGATAATTTGTTTAGCTCAGTTCCAGACTTCTCATAGATGCTTCATAAGTACTATTTGGTGATTTATACTTATGAGAGATTGAATTGCAAAGAGGAAAAAAGGTGAAAAAAATCAATGAAATGAAAATATTATCACCGAGAAAATGAAGTAGAATCAAACCATTTCAAATTATTTTCTTGTACTTTATATCTCTTCTTTCAAGTCATGTTTTAATCACCAGTTTTTATTTTAGAGTGCATCAATCACTAATTTATTTCAGTAGGAAAAGTCTATGTTATCTTTCTTTTCTGTGTCCTGATTTAATATTCATTCATGTCAGATACTTTGGTCATGGCTCAAGTGTTGCTGTGAAATTGGAATGAGTACAGCATTGTTCTGCTATGCTTCTGAAAAACGGCTGTATCTTTTATATTAGGTAAATAGATACAGCTCTGAAAGAGGATATACATTTCAATCCTAATTCTTTTCATATTGATGCTACATAAAGCATGTCCTGAGAGCCAGGAATGAACAAGAACTGCTTCTTAGAGAAGAAAGAATATAGCAAGATAAAGACATCAAAGCTATTGCCATTGCATTTTATCCTGAAAGAAACAAGAAATTACTAGGCAGGATCAGAGCTTGAGGGAAAAGTGTTACTGATACAAATCCTTTTGAGAGTTTCAGAAGGGAGTAAGAAATTACCAGGGGGAGGAGATGAAAATTTATACAAGACAACGGGCCTGTGAAATTTTGTAGTTAATGCTAAGACGGAGACTTTGATACACCTACTGAGGACCGGATGTTAGAAAATGCTATAGAAAGCATGTCTAAAAATGCATAAGGTGAAAAATGTCTAGTGCTAGATTTTGAAAACCTTTTAAGGGTGCTGTTAACATTTCTCAAAGTATAGCTTCAAGTACAATGTGATCTCAGTGAGGATTCATTTCCCTACCATTATGGCTTAGATTTGGAATGTCTCCCCAAAGGCCTTATGTATTTGGATGTTAAGAATTATGTGTGGATTTTGTGTGCTGTTAGGAGGTGGGGCCTGATCAAGTGTGGTGGGTAATGGATATGTGACACATTGCTGGTTATTTGGTATGAAGGGATGTGAATTCCTGCCTTGGCTGCTCCTAGAGGCCTTGGTTCTTCCTCTTATAATACTATGAGCAGCCTTCTCCACCAGACTTCCCCGGCATTACCAATCACTCCCCAAAGTACTGAGACCTTAAACTGTGAGGTAATATACATTTTTCTCTCCTTAAGTCATACTGGTTCTCACCAATAATAAAACTAGGATATAAATTAGTACAAGGAGTAGGGTCACTGCTATGACTTTATCTGAATATATGGTTTATAAGCCTTTGGAAGTGGTTTGCAGGGGGAGTTTGGAAAGATTTGAAGAAGCCTAAATGTGTGCCAAGCTTAATGAATTTTTGATTCCCAGCTATAATTTTGAAAATAACCACCCTAAAATGTGGTCAGAGAATCTGAAAAACACTTGTTTTAGATCCAGTGTTCTTTCAATGTGAATAATTTAGAAGAAAACAGAGTCGTAGACTCATAGACTTAGTGTGGAGGAAGGGAATCTAATTAACTATAGGTAGTATTTGTGAGATAGCTGATTTATCTTTTTCACCCTATGTGTAAAAATTTCTCACTCTAGTGTCTCCTTCCTGGTCATTTTTTATCATTATATGATATAAAACTGAAATTCTTGTTGTTACTTGCTATAGTTTATAGATCTTGAACATCCCTCAAAGGTCTAATGTCAAAGACTTTATCTCTAGCCCATGAGTTTATTGGGATGTGGTAGCATCTCTGACAAGATCTATTAGGAGGTCTTTAGTCTATTGGAGGGGAGAGGCCTTTAGAGATAATTTTGGGAATTCTCCTATCCGCATCTCACTGTTTCTCTTCTCACCTGTGAAGTGAGTAGTTTTGGTTTGCTGCACAACACTGCCATGCCACAAACCCAAAACCACAGTGCCAACAAATCATGGACAAATCCTACCTAACTCTCAGCCAAAACAAACCTTTCCTCTTTAAAAAAATGATTATCTCTTGTATTTGTTGTGGTGATGAAAAGCTGAACAGATTGTTTTTGTTTTATTGTGTATCATTGTCTTAGTAAATTTTTCTGTAAATTTGCCACTCTTGCATGATAGACTAGATGACAAGAAAATTAAAGGTGAGGAATACATTACTTATAAGTTTCAGATGGCAAGTTCCTATTGTTCTATTTCATGTTACCATGGGTAATGATGAGTTGAATGAGGTCAAGAAAAAATATGAAGATTTTCACCCAATAGGGTTTTAGTGTGTAAATGTTTAGAGTGCCTAGAGTTAATACACATTAATAAGATGCTCTCCTGTTAATTTCAATAAATTCTTCATTCATTTAGCATATGTTTAGGTGCTTGCAATATATTCAGCACATGCATGAACAAAACAAGATTCTCTGCATATAATTAACATATATAAGAGTTTAATAACATTTTACTTTGATTGACAGAGTTTCTTCAGTGACTTCTACCAAGTTTCCTACTTTGCAAATCTACCATAGGCAGTTTAAACAGGGACATTTAATTTTTGTCAATTACTATTTTGCAACCACCTGAAGGAGTTGGTTACAATTAAAAGGAAGAGTGCTTTCCTATGGAAAAACATACTCAACTAATGAATATGTCTAAGTGGCTCTGAGTTGATTTTTTTATTCTAATATTTCAGAAATGAAGCCAGTTTGGCTATTTCATGACTATTTTCCGTTAAGTAAGAAAATAGTGTCAAAATTGGAATGGGAAATATTGATAGGAGATACATGAGTACTCAGAAACATGATTTGAAATAAAGAAGCTGCATAAGATTATATAATAACAGATGTGGAGACTTGCTAAAGACTGGTCATATTTGCATACCACTGCTCAAAACCTGTTGTTTGGAGCCTATTCTTTTTGTCTTGTTAATACGAAATCCTAAATGATTTAGATAAATATTTTGTATTTCAGTTTTTAAACATACTTAGTTTTACACTCTGAGGCGGATAATTAAAAATATGAAACTCTTCCTACTAATTTACTTGAGAGTTATTGAAGTAACTTCTCTGAAACAATGGCATTTTATTATAAGGAATTTGAATGTGTTTACACTTAGTCAATAAAACTATTTAAGCTCTTTCCATTTCTGCTTTTGGTCACGTCAATAGTGTTGGGTTTTACAGATGTGATAGCATTCGCAGCAATTGGTAGCACTGCTGTTTTAGGAAGGAAAGTTCATACAAAGAGATATTTAGTTCCTACTAGACTGTTTCAGTGTGTGGCACATGTGCATAATTGTCTTGTAGAAGCTTAGCATCTTGTTAGAGAGTTTATCAGACAATTTAAAAGAGTCCAAGAATGACCAATTGAGTACAATGAAACACCCAAATGACACGTGTACTAAAAGCCCAGTGTTCAGAGGAGATTTAATGGAAGAACTGAACCTGAGAGCAGACTTAATTATTCTGTAGAATTCAATAAAGGAAACAGAGCATAAAACCCATAAGCAAACGTGGCAACAAGAACAAATAATGTACTTTCTAGGAGGTAGAAGTGGTCATTTAGGCTGAGGAAGGGCGCCGGGGATGGGAGCCACTGGGGTCTGCCAATGGCTGCCCTGCCATTTAGTGATACATCCACATACAAAATGGACTTCATAATTCTATGGTAAGTGATTTAGGTATGTGAGTACCGAACATTTCTGTTCCTGATGATTTAACTGAAATCCTATATGTATGCAAATAACTAAGTAAATCAGCATGTATATTTACCCTTACCCAAATGAATATTTAAAATAGGACAAGAGGTTTCAAGTTTGGATACTATTTGATACATTTTTTTAGTCTGATTTTTTAGACTATCTCTGGTAAAATAGGGTTTTGCCTAAGTCTTTAAAAAAAGAAAACAAGGAAAACAAGGATTAAAAAAAGTGTTTAAAGTTTGGGTAAAGTACAATTTTTCAGGATGATTGAGAAACACAGGGCATTGACCCTATAGCTATAAAAGTATAATTTTGAGATCGTCCCTAGGTTATGAATGGGAAGTGAGATTATTTTTTGTCAATGTGGATATTCACATTTAGAAAACAGTGTATTCACTCTGGCCAGAGCTCTATAATTAAATACGCACTGCAAGTTTCACTGCTATTTACATAACTAATACAGGATTTTTTCATTATTAACTTAAACACCTGGTAATAAATGTCTGTATTTATGAAATATTTTCAGTAGAAGTTCTAAACAGAGAGCTCTTTGAAGACAATGATATTAAATAACATAATTCGGAATAGGTTGTGTGACATTTACTCAGAAATCAAGGCCATGAGTTGAGATGAGCTAGTTATCATTTGGCGACTTTACATAAAGATTGAGGAAGTGTTTCAGGGGACAAACTCTTTGTCACTGCACCCCACTGGGAATCCCTTATGTTCTCAAATCTGTTTGTGGTAGAAAGCCATTTGAATACTGCTTTATAATATCTCCCAGATATTCCCCAAAGAATTTATTTGTTATGTCTAAAGGATGTTTTCAAGAAACGTTTAATGGCATGAGAAAAGTTATCAGAATAGGAGTGGGAAATAGAAACCAAATTGTAAATGCAGTGACATTTTCTTTCTGTAATTAAATTTAGTAAAGCATTATAGAAAACCGAA
This sequence comes from Ctenodactylus gundi, assembly GCA_004027205.1. NCBI lineage: Eukaryota > Metazoa > Chordata > Mammalia > Rodentia > Ctenodactylidae > Ctenodactylus > Ctenodactylus gundi. The sequence goes on from PVKB01002800.1 coordinate 141,511, forward strand.
TTTTAGGAAATGCATCACAATACCTTTGAGGTATTCTTAAATATGTATTAAATCTATTTCTTTGAACAAATGTACATTTTACAAATTCTTACCATTAAATCTTTTACTCATGCACTTTTTGGGATGGATGTAGTCTATATAATCTTAGTTCTTTTCTTGTGAAGTTGTGTTGTTTTTATAATAGTTTTATAGAATTTGTATAAAGAAAAATCTTGCATAGTAACTGTTTATTTCATCTTATAAATGTTATGAATATTGTGATGCTCGACTTAAGCTAGTTCAACTTAGGATTTTTAGCTTGACTGTGGTGTGAAACCACATATATTTAGTGGGAACCAAACTTTTCAATTTTTGAATTTTGATGTTTCTCAGGCTAGCAGTTTGCCATTTTGTGTATCACCCTCTCCCTTCCTTTTGTCCTCATGTTACACAGATATAGGGGCCCACAGCTCCCAAACGGTCATTTTCAGCATCAGGGTAGACAATACTTAATCTACAGCGTACTGTGTCCTCAGCACTTTTGAGTAAGTGTTTTCAATAAATTACGTCTGGTATTCAATGCTTTATTGTAAATCGTGGTAGATGATTTTGTCCATCTATTGACTAATGCAAGTGCTCTGAACACATTTAAGGTGGACTATGCAAAAACTATTCATGATGTTTTTGACTCATGGATTTATGAGGATGTTACCCCGCAAGAATTGAGCTGCATTTGTAGCCTTAAAATAAGCCCAAATAATGAGTTCAGGAGGCCTTTGTACCAATTATGCAGGCAATGTATATGGTGACAAATTATTTATGGCCAATGCTAACACAAATGTATCTTCTTTAAGAATGTACTAAGGGTGAAGAGAAGTCTAAGTTGGTAATGCTTAAATTACAAAGGCAATTATTATTTGGCATGTAATCAGTGGTCCTCAATGGATGGATTTTGGATAACGTTTAAAATCTAGTCATTTCTTGCTTCACCAAAGACTTAAAAGCTTTGGTTCATTGTAATAAGAGCTGGATGGCTAGGTAATTTTATTTTTCTTGGGTTCCTGCTTATATATTCCCTGAGGATTAGCTGGCTCTGAGTATGGTGTTTATGAGACATGTAAGAGGCTGTTCACAGAAAAAAGGGCTTAAAGGTGTGAACTTCTTGGGTGTTGCTGAACATTTTTTTTTTTTAAAGAAAAAAGATATGAGGATTCTGAGAGTGAAAAGGAGTAGCTCTCAGGCTGCTTAACAGAGGAGACAAAAAACCAGTCTTATTGTAGAGCTACTGTTGAATTTTGACAATGAACTTCAAGTGCTTTCTAGTGTATTTTGAATGTCTTCATGACTTGTGTTTGGGGACTTTGGGGAGCATAGCCTGATGAAAAGCTTAGTAAACCTAGTGACTTTGGTCCTTTCAGGAGTAGGGACAAAAAAGCCAACACATTTTGAATTTCAATTCATCACATGGTCAGGTGTTTTTTAATGGTAGGCTACCTTCTGAGAATTGTAATATGTGATTTCATTGTGTATACACCAGAGTATACTTATACATTATCACTGACCAAAATATTGTTGTGCAATGCGTGGCTGCAGTTTATCAGAATAGGTATATTGTGTTGAAAAATTAGGGGCTACTGTGTAATTCAGGTATGGTCAAAAAGAAAATGAGTTCAGATTATGGTTCTATAATTTGTGTTTTATGTGATCCTGGAAAAGGTGTATCAGAATAATGCAATGACAACTTTAGTTGTCTATAAAGTGATATGTATTTTACAGGAGAAATTAAAGCAATTAATTAAAATATACATTGAGTATTTGTGGCAGTATTTGATGTCCCCTACAGATTGGATAGGTATAAAGCTTATAGAGATGTTCATATGTGCTTTTCAGTTTAGCTGTAAGTTCCATGTAAGTCTAGGGGGAAATGGATGCCATTGGGACCTCTCTTTGTGAAGATTTTTCATTCAGAGGACTCCCTAAATTCTATGCAGATTTTTAGTTAGGTGCTTATTTTTGGAGAAACTGTATAATTTCATCAAATTAATACATGTATATATGTTAGGATTGTATTCAGTTTCGCAAATAATTTATCCTAGTGCCTGGATTAACAATTTAACTGAAGATAATTGAGTGGAATGACTAAGCAAATTGGAAGCCAGACCAGATAGTGTAACCTTTACTGTGGAAAAGAAATCACAAAAGGAACCAATTGAAAAGTGAAGCCTTTGGTACCTAGATGTTCAGAATGTCAAAGTAAGATCTATTTCATCAAACTGTCTCAGTTTTGAATTGAATGGAATGACGGCTTTGTTCAAAAGGAAACAAAACCATACCTTTGCTATGCCTATGAGGACCATGGGCTCTTCAACATTTAGGTGCTTCTGGAATGTGCTATGAACTTTATTCCCAGAATATTCTTTTGTAGTGATTTAAGAGAAGTGCCCATTTTCCCTTAAACTCTTTCAATTTGAGTACTTGATTCTTGTGTTTTTAGAGATAATATTAAGGTAATTTGCAATAACATGCTTCTTACATTATGCTTTGTAATTTTGAGACCTATAAACATGCTAAATGTTGGCTATTTCAAATGATATAATTTGTCTTGTAACTTAATCATTGAATCTTCTCTTTTCTTTTTAAAATGTAAACACTGGAATAGAAATTTAGAACTTATCCAATTCACATTAGTAAGTAAAATTTTTTTTAAAAAAATTATAGAAAAATTACCTGGTGACTTTATTTTGTAAATAATTTCTGTGACATTTTTGAGGGTAAATTATTAACCCAGAGACACAAAGCTGAACCACATGTCATGAATTCAGCCCCAAAGTTTCACAAAACTATACAGAATGATTAGTTACTTAAATAATTAAATTTCTAGTCATTTTTGTCACAAGTTGTAAGAGCCCGTTCTGTCCATATTTTAATTTGTACTATTATCAGAAGCTGATCATGTGCCAGATATTGGTAATAGGTGTTTTTTATCTATAAATGTATTTCATGTTTATCATAATCAAGTATGATATTCCATTTTATATAATATAAAAATTATAAATAGAAAAATATACTCACTTGTTATTAAGTCTTATTGAGGACATTCAGTGGTACAGACACTGTTTGGGCTCTGAAAATAGTGAACAAAACTATGCCTTACCATCATAGAATTTACATGAAATTGGAGAAAGAGAATAGCTAAACAAAGGAATACGATATCAGTAATATGAAGACAGTATAAAGAAGGGTAGGGAGGGGCAGGAATTAGAACGTTCTGGCTTAGGTGATATAGAAGAACACTCCATGATTATGTAGTTTTTCACGGGGGGGGGGCAGGGTGATATTCGGGAAAGAGTATTACAGGGACTGAAGTAAACACCAACAGTTTGAATTAATAGTGTGTTTCGGTCAGGAAGAGCTGTCTTATTGGAGTTCAGACCGTGGAATGAGTGTAGTTATTGGTAATAACGAGTGGCAGTGACTAGAACTTAATGTATGATTCCCCAAGTGTGGCTGCTGGACCAGCAAAATGGCCATCATCTGGAATCTTACTGAGAAATGAACTCTCAGGCTCCACACGAGCCCTATAAAATTTGGGGTGGATCCAAGCACAATATATTTTTAATAAGGCCCCAGATTGTGTAGTGTTCACTGATGTGTGAGAACTGCTTTTGTAATACATGATCATGGGAGGGTGTGGTAGGATAAAGGAATCTGTCACAGCAATTATAGTCATTTAGGTAAAGAGGTCAAAGAGCGAAGATAATGTTGACTTCTTTAAGAACTCAGTGTTAGCAGTAAGCTAGTCATGTGCTAAACCTTCAGGGAAGAGGTTGGAGTGACCTGGAGCCAGTAAATGTTTGGAAAAGGTGAGGGATCTTCAAAGGATCCAAAGATTTTCAGGGAGGAGGCTGCAGCAGTGGTTTGCAAACAGTGGTTTGTAGCAGAGCGGATCTATGCTACCCACGTTTTATGCCGGTGGTACTTGTGATTGTGATGGAAAAGATAGTCTCACTTGAGCAATATAAGAAGATACACAAGCCTTCCTGTGAAAGACAGGTTTGAGTCCAAGGAGGGGAGGGAATAGTGTTGTTGAGGACTTAAGTGATTTTGTGGATGACAGCCTGGGAGTTTCCCAGGGCAAAGTGGAAGAGGAGTTATAGCAGATGAAGCGCTGATTCTGAGGAGTCTAAATCTTCCCAGGGTCTAAGAGTCATCAGCATCTTGTGGTTACTGAATGCAAACTGATTATTGTAAGAGCAATGATTAGAACTAATTAGGACTTCCTCCTAAGTCAGTAGTTCTCAATCTTGGCTGCACATTAGCATCGGCTAGGAGAACTTGGAAACCTCTCCAGTGTCTAGGTTTTTCCCCAGACCAATTAAATCAGAATCTCTAGGGTGGGAGTCAGACATCAGCATTTAAAAAAAACATCCCCAGGTGATTTAAATCTGCATCCAAGGCTGAGCATCAGTTTTCTAATTTGCAAAGCCAAAAGCAGTAGCAAGGAATTCTGACTCTGGGATGTGGAATCTGCCTCCTAAGATAGATCACTCTTGGCACCATCTGTGTCCACAGCAGGAGTCGGTTTTGATTCCCCTAGGCTAGCTGTGCTCAGTCCTATCACAGAAGCAAGACAAGTCACTCAAAACAGGCCAGTAGATGTGCTTGTGTATATAAACCAGCAAAAATATGAAAAAGAAAGTTTCAGTTTTCCTTCAGGAGCCAAGCAGTCACAATTGGGCTTGTTCTGCAGGACAGCAGGGCACTATGAACTTGGCGCTTGACTGTATATATACAATGCACTGAATGGACCTTAGGAACTTTCGGTTTTCCAGCAGAACATTGGGTGAAAGGTTCACAGCACAACTTTTCATGGTTAATTAGCAGTTAGAATTGCTTCAAGGAATCAAATTGGCAAGAGCAGATGGACTTGGAGTTCACCTTGGGGGAGTAATTTGTATGTCTCTGCCATTAGTTTTGGCTGACAACATTCTCTAGAGGTAATGTGACTATATATATATATATATATATATATATATATATATATATATAGTGTATATATATATATACATCTATATTTTATTCAGTTTTCAAATAATTTAAATCCACAATCTAATTGTTGTTAAAAAATAAAAATTTAGTGAAATGTTTCTTCTTTCAATCAGAGCAATTTAATTTGTAACAACAGGTTACCCTCATAATCTGGTGTTGGTGTCATGCTGTAAGACATATGTGATTGCTTTAAGTAATCAGACAATATCAATGTGCACTGGCAAGTGAAGAGTTCATGCTTGCAAATTGCAAAGAGTTTACTTTATTCCAATGACATCTTAGTAAAGAGACAGAGGAGTAAGGGCTTGATTTTGGCGTGTAGAAAACCTTTCATTTGCAACTCAATTCTTCAAATGGTCCAAAAGTGCAATATGTTAGAAAGCAAGTATTTTCTTTTGTTATGAGAACAGTTAGTTTTGCCATATTTAAAAATAAATCATATTCAACATACACTTATACCACTCTGCAAAATTTTAAACCTTTTCCACATTGTCATAGTTTCTAAAAATGATATGTAGGTGTGGGTGGGATCTGGCAAGTTTTTACATTTTGTTAAATATGAGTTAAAGGAACAACCTCGGCCTAGAAGAAAGTACTGATTCTTGTCACCTTTCTACGCGTGGAAATGTGTGTTAGTTCTTTCTGAAAAGAAAGTATTACTTAAATTTAACTTGCTATTATGTTCCCAGCTGGGTGACCTTTGTGGGGTTACTTTTTGACTCCAATTCCCTCCACCTGAACTAGAGAAAAAAATACCTGCTGAGCTAAGAACTATTGTAAAGACAATGCTCATCAAACATTTTCGTGTGATGTTTCAGAAAGAAGTCAACTGTGACAATACACTTTCAGGACAAATTTTCTAAAATTTACCACGTGCCTAACTTTTCCAAGTCCGTCTACTCCTTCGTGAGGACTCTGTGCTCTCTTTAAGCCGCAGTGATTAATCAGAACAGGTTCTAGGCAAAATGCTGCCATGAGCAGCTTTAATTCGCACCCTGTCTGTCTGTGCACCTGTTCTCAATACCTACACCTAGACTATGCCCATGCATGTGGCCTCTACTGAGATATCACAACAGTAGATACCATTTCATTTTCCCGAGGAAGGACTCCTTATTTCCAAATCAATGCCATCTCAAACCATTGTTTAAAACCATATTTGGATTCCACCAGAAACCAGGTAAATCAATAAATCAGAGGCTATAACTTAGTTTTTTATCTGAGTGATTCAAACACATAGCATAGGCTAATTAATACTATGTTCAGCCAAAATCCTGATTGCTTCAGGGTCTAATACTGAAGAGTTAGGAGATGGGTAAAGGAAATATTTGTGGGCTAGAAATTCCTACAGGCTATTTATGAGTTTACAACCAATGAAGTGACATTTTCTCATCAGCATGAAGTGTGACAGTAAGAAAATTTATATTAATTTTTTAGCGATGTGAACATTTTCTAGTTTGCTTTTATAAATATGGGACGTAGATTGTATTACCTTAAATGATTCCTTCAAACCTCAGACTGCAACGATATTCCACATTAAATACTAAAATGACCTTTTTCTAAAAATTAAAGAAAGCACAGACTCTAAGTTAACTGAAGAAAACCTTTTATATTCTATAAAGAAGAATTTTATAGGTCCTGGCTATGTAAATAAATTTGTGAGCCAACACGTAGCTTCTGCAACACACAGCTACTGCAATATGCTATCGACTATGACGTGTGACATGATTTTCTCATATCTATTGCCTGTAGTGATATTTTGAATTTATTTTAGCTTTATTTAATATAATAAATTACTCTTTCAAATTGAGTGTTGATTTCTTCAGTGTAACCAGAGGGAATATTCTAAGAATCAAGAACTTGAGATAACATAATCTTAATCACCTATAGGCCATCTTTTGAGCAAAAAATTCAGTTATTTAAAAAGGAAGGAATGTGTGGACACTGTTGCCTTATTGATTGTAGTATAGCTGAAATAATTTGGAAGGAGACAATGTGACCATGTGTTACCGAAAGCAGTTATTCTAGAGAACTAAAGCCAAAAAATCTTGTTTGTTATAAAGTATGATATTTTAATGATAGTGAAGGATAGTAGTTGTAAAGAAAAATAGAAAAATATATACTTGGGTCATGATTAAGATAATTAAGCACAGAATTGAAAGTTAGTGGCTTGTGAAAAAATATTCCATAGAGCAGTGAATCTTATGTGTAGTTATCAAAACATTTGAATATTTGTTAAGAACACAAACTTCTGAGACTCAAAATCAAACTGACTATATCAGAATCTCCACTTTACACATAATTAAGCTAATACACCCCCAGCAGTGTAACACTTACATATTCTTGATTTTCTTGTGAAAGCTTTGTTGTCACCTCTATTTTCTCAGTGTCAAAATATTTGTTAGTCAAGCATTTGCCTTCTGGTGTCTGTTGATGCTCACAGTATTACTTAATGCTGCGGGGATGCATGATTCTGTGTTACTCTCAATTTTTCTGTAATATATGTAGAATACTAACTATGAGTGAAGTGTATAATCTTTTTGTGTTGTCTCCGTGCAAAGTCATGTTTTTTTATGTCAGTTTCTTTTCTTTTCTATTTAGGAATCATTTTATTCATCTTTGACTCTTCTTCACGGTTCTCTTTTCTTTCTTAACATCTCAGCTTTTCTTTCCGCACTCACTCTTTTTTTCCAAACCAGAGAACACTGATCTCCTAGAAGACGTCTCCAATGGCCTCTGCTTGCACTTTTATACATTCACTTATAATTTCATAACGTTTTTCTTAATAGTTTTTCTGAAGTTCTGGTCAGTCTCAAACTCTTTCCTCCTCAGCCAATGAATATTCCCAGTATTATTATAAACAACAGAAATCCAAATTTCCATGTTCTCTGTGATGTCCTTAAATCATCAGAATCTCTGTTTTCACCTACATCTTCCTTTGTGTCCTTCCTATTTGCTTCCTCAACCCTCACATTATTTCACTCCGTTAAAATAGTCTTGCTTTCACCTTTTCTCTGAGATGCTGTCAGCGACTTTCTTATTTTGAAACTCAAAATTCGTTTTTATCGTTAGTCATCCTTTTTTTTTTTTCCTGTCACTGTCAAGAGCTTTCTCCTCCTTGATGTTCTCTTTTCCTTTATGTGATGCTATTTTTTATCTGTTTTGCTTTTTATTTCCTTGATTGATTCTTTCATCTCTCCCCTCTTTAGAAGTTTTTATAAGATAAATTCCCCAAAGAGCCTGTTCTCGCCTCTTTTTTTCTTTTATCCCTTTGAAAACTCACCTAGTCATATGGTTTGAAGAATTACCTGAGCGTAGAGGGTCTTTAAATATTCCCTTTTCATCTCTGATCAACATACTGACCTCTGTTTCTTTTCAGTGTGGTTGTAAGTATTTTTATTCTTCTTTCACCCCAAGTTAAAATTCTATTAAAAGTATTCTATACTCCTTTTGGTATTGTTTGATCAGTGTTTACCATTTATGTATTCAATTAATTCAAGTATTTTTTCTATTGTTGTTCTGTTTTTCAGATTGGGAAATTAATATAGATTTATCTTTACTTGACCAGCTCTTCCTTTTTCTGGTTATGAAGCCCATCCAGTGAATTTTTAGATTCAAATTATTGTGGTTTTCAGTTACTTAATTTGTATTTAGTATTAAAAATATTTTTCTGTCTCTGCTCAGATTCTACCATTCCTTAGTCTCCCATTCATTACGATCGTATTTTATTTCAATTCTTACAGCATAATTTCAATAGCACCTTATGAGCTTTACGTGCTAAATTCAATACCCAGAGAATTATTGTGCCCAGATAGTGAGACCCCAAGGAAGACCCCCGGAGCCGATGCCAAAGCAAGCACAAGAGAGTATTACGAGCTCGAGCCCAGGCTTGCCCACTCCAGCGCAGTGGAGACAAAGGGAGAAGCCCCGAGCGCAATCCGCACTCGATTTTTTATAGCCAAAAACCACAAGATTGTAACGAAAAACATCCAAGTTATTTATCACAAAACTGATTGATTATCACACAGGAAGGGTCTGGTGGAAAGTCTCCATCAGTTAAAGTTGACTGACTCTTTGTTTCATAAGAAACTGCGTTTCCAGTGATGTTTTCCAGAACCCAGGGACCCAGGTTTAATTAAGCCTTGAGTGACATACCTTTTCCCACTTCATAATTGTTAAACAGCTACCTTTCTTCGGGGAAACTGAAACCCAGACCTTTCCCAGAACCGGAGCCTTTAGGCCTGCCACTTGAAGAGGAGTTTAAGGCCTGTCGTGGAGTCTCCGTGGCTTGGGTTGTTCAGAATCAAAGGTTTAGTTTCTACTTGCTGTTTTTTTCTTATCCTTGTCTGAATTCTTACATTTCCCCCTTTCTGTACAGTACAGTGATTTTTATTTTCTACTTGGACATTATGAATGATCATTGAAAAAAGTTGCTTTTTCCCCCTCTTGACAGTTGAATTACTGCCTTAACACTTTAAGCTTGTGTAGACTATCTTTTATACATTGTGACTGCAGATTTATGAAAGGCTGAAGCTATTAATATTTCCCGGGTCTCTATATTGTAGCAGAACTAATATCTAAACTCTCTCTCATGCAGATCCCTTAGGACTTGCTTTTAAGATTTGGTAAAACATGGCATAAATAGACTTTGTAGTCAGGGCTTTTGCACTGAGCTAGATCCCCAGTCCTTATTTTAATTAATTAAAATTTAAGACAAGGTCATGTGAAGTCATTTGCACAGGCTTGTCTTGAACTTGTGATCCTCTTAGCTCAGATCTCAGGCTGCCGGGATCATAGAAGGGCACCATGATACCTGGCTTGGTTCTTACTAATGAAATCCAAGATTTCTGGTATTTCTTGGCTAAAACATCGTGTTGAAAGCTTCATCTGCATATACCTTTACTTTAAACTCACAACATGATAATCCAGGCATTAGTGCCCTTTGCTTGTGCCGCCCACCCCCCAGCCAAGGACCATGGAAATTCTGCTCCCTTCTGCACACCAGGTGCCCTGCCCTTCAAATTCCAGATGCTTGAGTCGCATCTCACTTTGATCTTTGCCTATTTAGTCCTGTTGGATTATTGTACTTGCCTTCGACTCCAGCTCATCATTGTTTCATAATTGAAACGTTCACACACACACACAGGGCAATTGCAAGTCTCATTTAGTTTCTGACTCTGAGGGATCATAGGATGCTCTGATTGTACTCTGATGCCTGATGTTGTATATATTTTTCTAAGTTTATTGTAAGTTCTAAGAGAGTACCCCATTCTGGCACGGGATATCCGGCCTAGTTCATTCCTTCTTGAAGCATTAACTTCTTTGTCTGTTTTATCATCTTCAACATCTTTGCCTCCAAAGCACAGTTCTTTCACTTGATGCTGTATGGCTTTGTCCCTTTGTCTCTGCCCCTTCCCTGATACATCACATAGAAGCTGGAATACCTGTAGATGTGCTGCCCTACTTTTGCTTAACATAATTCTGGAGGAGCTAAAAGTAGCCAGTGCATCTAGAATTGAGTGGCCAGTGAGTGGTGGGACTAGTAAATTATTACAGAGTTTGATTATTGAGGTCCTGTGGGTATAATGATACTTTATAGCTTCTCCTAAGAGCAAAGAGGAGATTAAAAGTTATTTCAAAAATGTCCCCCAGCTTGACATCAAACACCAGGGTTAAAAAAAAAAAACTTTCTCTCTGCTCTTCACTATACTTGATCTTACCCAAAAAGCTGAGAAATAGTTCTCTCTGCCTTTCAGTTACTCCCAGTTGGAGTAAAAGTAGAGATAACACTCAGAAGCAGGTAAATTGATTTATTGAGTATAAATACATCTGCCAGGTTGGGGACCCTCTGGCCCAGTATTGTGGTCCAGACTGGCCAAGGCACTAACAAACTCACCCATACCACATATCGCGAGTTGGCAGCATTTTTCTATAGGCCACACTGTAATATTCCTCTGTAATATTGCACTGTAATATTCCTCTTAAGAACTTGTTTGTCATTTTTGTTGGAAGAGTTACCATTTATTTTTATAACACTTAAATTGCTTTGAGAGCTAGTTAAAATTTGCTGGTACACAGGAACTTTCATGGTGTTATGAAACTTAAAAGACTCATTCTGCCTTACTTGTCCACATTATTGACAGGATGTGCCATTTGTAGAGATAAGCATACAACAACACAAGAGTATGTTACATTAGTTTAATTATTACCTACTCAACATTAGGTACCCAAACTCATTTTCTGTCTCACAAGACTATTTTGATCAGGGAGATTTGACTCGTATTTTGTTGACATCTGTTATGGGAAATGTTAGGCTAAATTTTCAAATGAGTAGGGGGCAAGAATGAGATAGGAGGTTTGTGAAGATGCTTGAATCTAGGCTGAAATACTTATGGTGGTGGTTGTGGAAAAGCCAAGATAGAGGACCTCAATATTGGGTTATGAGATAAAAAAAATGACCATTTGAACTATATAATTTCCTTCCACTGGTTACCTTTTATGAAAGGAGAAGATACTTACTTCTATTTTCTGCCTGACTTGTGTTTTAGTGAACAATTTTTATTTATTTTACCTCTTTTTCCCTTGTAGAAAACGAATTTATTTACATTTTAATCTGACATTATCTATGAGAATGACTTCCATTCATTTATTAATTTACCTGTTCAAAAATACTTAACATGCTCCAGGTATTATTTGTTAAGGGCCAAGGGAAAGGGATTCTGTTTGGTTTAGTTTCTCTAGAGAAAAGAAGGCCAGCATAGTTAGAACTCAGAGAATGAGCTACAAGCCAGAGCTACAATGTAGGCAAAAATCAGACAAGCACAGTATAGGATACGTTCAGATATTAGTGTTTATTTTATTAACATTAAGAAAGATTTATATAAAGAAGGAAAATCACAGAGTATTTTAATAAGCAGTAAAGATAGAAGGCAGTGAAGAATACTAAGATTCAAAGAATGAGATTTCAGTGAATTAATGAGATCTGAAATGTAAATTGTAAGAGGGTAAGTACGAGGTTTCTGGACACTAACGGGTGGCGGAAGAACCATCCTGCAGGTAAGAAGAGGGAGGCTATAAACGTGGGTGGGTCAGTGCCGGGAAGAGATGGATGTTCTCTTCTTTGAAAATGAAGCAGGGATTTGTAACTTAAATAACAGGAAGCTCTAAATGAGTATAGGTGCTCTTAAACTGGGAGGTTGGAGGATCTTTGCATAAACCAAACTCTAGTTTTTCTCTGTAGTTATTTTAGTCTTTATAGTTGTGAATGGAGCATAAAGGGTCTATAAGGTTTTTCCCTGGAGGCATAGATTAAACCTAGAAGGTTGCCCAAAGGCCCGTATATTAAATGATTCTTCCCCACCCTATGTCTCTACTGTGAGGTGGTGAAACCATTAAGACATAGGGCCTACTGAGATGACAGTTCTTGAGGTCATTGGCTACATGGCCTTGAAGGAAGTGTTGGAAATCCAGTTCTTATCTCCTTGTCCTCCTTGCCCTCCGCTCTTTCCTCTTCTTTCACTCCTCCTCTTCTCCCAGGTTTATCCTTTTTCTCATCCCTTTTTTCTTTACCTTTTTACTTTTTAGACATGAAGTGAGAGCTTTTGCTTTGCTACAAACTCCTGTCACACTGTGTTACCATAAGTCCAATGCAGTGAGGCCGACTAGTCATAAGCGGAAACCTAAAACTGTGAGCCAAATCAACTTTGACCCTTTATAAGTTGATTTTCTCAGGTATTTGTTATAGTGATAGAAAGCCAACCCTTCAGTTTGGTGAGTTTGCAGGATTTACAGAACTCAGTATGCAGTTATAGTTATGGTTATGCTAATTTATAGTTGAAAGTATACGAAGGAAAATCAGCATTTGAAAAGGTCACGGGGCAAAGAATTGATGGGGATATTAGCTTTTGAGATTAGATGAAATCAGCCACATTCAGGGTGGTGTGACCCTAGATTGATGGGGAAACCAGGTATAAACCAAAGAGTATGTCTTCATGCCTGGCATAGTGGTACGTATTTGTATTTGTAGTATTCTGAGAAGCTGAGGCAGGAGATCCACAAGACCAAGCCAAGCATTGGCAGTGTAGTAACTTAGTGAGATCCTGCCTTAAAGTCGAAAGGACTGTGGTCTTTTGAAGGTCCTTGATTTGCTCCTCATACTGTTAAAAAAAAAATCATCTTCCAGTGAGTCACAGAGAATGTGTCTAATTCCCCAGGAGGGAGTTGTTATGACAGGTGAAATATTACCTACCAGAGCAGGTTGTAAGAGACTTAGTGTCCAGCGATGTGATTATGGTCAGTTCATAGAACTGTGGTCTCTGCAGCTTGCTCTGAACTCCCCAACTCCCAGTGTTCACACTAAACCATATTGTTTTGGAAGATTTCAGCACAGTGAGTGACTCTTACCAGTTCAAGAAATGGTAAGAATTTTTCTTCCTAAATTTCAAGTTCCCTAGTGGCAGCCAAGTGTCAGTTTGTCAACAAGCTTTTATAAGGATATATGTACTCCTGCATGTGTGGCAGCAATAACAGCACCAGTAGATCATCGTTTGTTTCCTGTTTCCTCATGGGGTTAGGCTTTATGCAATATATTCTGAAACAAGATGCCACCCATGTGCCTGTGGCTGTCATTTGGTTAATACACAGAGGCCACAGACTCCTGAACTTTCTACTTTTGCATTGTATTTCTTCACTTGTTCTCAAAAACAATGCTCCTGTTGTACCACAGAGTTGGCTGAATTTGAGTATTGTTGAATTCTAGCTCATGCTCCCTTTTTCTAATCTCATCAAGTCATGACATTGATCTCATGTCATATGGAAGTTACTTTGAATGTTAATGGAACAAACATCCTTCACCTTCACTTTGAAACGTCTTTTATGTTCCATTGTACTTGGCATTCCTAAAAACACACAAATCTATCCAGAGTCTACAGAACTGCTGATGAGAACTAAAATGGGAATTGTAAAATTTAATGAAATTCCATAAAGATTTAATTTTCAATAAAATAATTCTGGTTTGGAAGTGTATTATCCAATAATACTTTGTGGAGAGATGTACACAGCCATTTTACTGGACCAATGTTGCATTTTCTGGATTCAACATTCTCATTCTAATAGGAACTGCTAAAAAGGTTGTGGTCCTCAGGATTATAGAGCACCAAGAGGTTGTTTGACTGTGCTTTCATACAACAAAGTTTGCACGTTGTTCTCTCTTCAGTATTATTCTTTATCCACTATCAAGAGATTTATTGTAGAAACTGTTTCTCTTCTCTAGTTTCTTGTTATTCAAAGTGTGTTACACTGACCAGCAATAGTGGGATCATGTGAGAATTTGTTAAAAATGCCTACTTTTATAGCCATCCCCAGACCTACCGAATAAACCTTTAGTATGATCTCCAGTTGATTCATGTGCAGATTAACTTTTGGGAACTGCTGTCAGACTTTAAATCCTGCCCTCAGTTTTGCCTTCCCCTCTTCTGTTACCAGACTGGGTCTCTTTCACGTTGCCCTTGTGGTCAGGGAGGGAAATTTTGTCAAGAGTCAGTAGATTTAAAAAGGTCTATACACTAGTACAGTGACTATACTCAGAATCTCCACACTGCATCAATTGTGGCAGTGTTGAGGCTGCACCAAATATTAATAAACCTGCTCTTTCTCCCATGATGCCAGGTGCCTCTTCATTCCTAGCCATTGCCCCACTCAAGGGCCACTTTCATGATAAAAAGGGTGCAAACAATTTAGCAGAGCATTTTCTGCTGTAGCACTGATGCTTCCAGTGGAAAACCTGTCACCTTAATTTCTTAAATTTTATTTTGAGGCATGTAGCTGCTGAGATGGGTAGTTGAGTAAGTTGTAGTTTTTAATCTTTTCTTCCCCTTCTTTATCCCCCCCCCCCCAGTTCTTCATTGTTAGCTGCTTGTGCCCAGATTCCAGGGTACCAGGGTAGACCAGAAGCTTGGGCAACTTAAGATGCATCTGACTTTGTGCAAAGAATATCTCTTGATGAGAGTTTAATTCTTTCTTCCTTCTCTTCGTCCCACTCTGCCTTTGTGTCTGCTTCTCTTGATTTCTCCCTTCATTCTGTGCTTTTATTACCAGCCATTCATCCTTTCCCTTAATTGGTTCAACTTAAGCTTGAATATCTAACCTACACTTTAACTTTAACTGACTCCTATACCCTAGGGTAATATTCCACAGCTACAATTTTTGATTGTATGGAATCACTACCTCTCCAATTAAAATTCAAGTCACACTGAGAAAACAATTTCTCAAAATAGAAATTAAATTTATATAAAGTAGAATTTGGACTATGTTTGAATCTTATTATTTGTGATTTTCTAGAAAGAAGTTAATTAACATTGGCATTTGATCTGCATATTGAGCAAATTTACTTATTAAAATGCAGTTCATAAGTATTGGACTGATTTAGGGAAATATTCTGTTTAGTAATTTGAATTCTATTTCCAAGATAAATACTTTTACAATTTTCTGAGATAAGGTGAATATGCAAAGTGACAGAATAAGCCAACTGAAGAATGCGTGGGTCCGATATTTTTCCCCTATGAAACGCCATTGTTCTTTAAATAACAGTATACTTTTTGTTAGTTCCTTTAGAAAGTTGTTTTTATAAGTCAGAGTAAGCTGAAATGTAATTTTGTTGAATTCAGTAGTCTTAGTCCTTGACCCATTATTGGTAATATGTGCTTTAGTGAAAACAGACAAAATGTGTTTAAATATTTTACTCTACATTTATCTTGAGAGCTGTCTGTAAGAATAAGAATCTTTATTAAAATAAGCAAATTCGTCTGGGATTTGTAAAATAATCTTTTCTTTTTCTTGAGACAGGATCTCTGTAGTCCAGGCTGGTCCTGAAATCACTGTGTAGCCCATTATAAAAATAATCTTTAAAAACTTACTGAAAGATACTATGCCTTTAATTTCTTTTGTAACCATTTGTATTTTTCTTGTTGTTCAAGACCATTTTAAAATTTATACTGTAGATTGGGATGTGCAAAATGATGAATCCATTAGATACAGCAAATACATGTCATCTAAAGAAAAATAAAGTTTTATTTAAAAAATTCTTTAGGGTCCAATTTTCATGGAGTCCTTTTCCAATTTCAGGTTACATAGTATCTTTCCTACTTAAGGATGAGTACCTTATGTGATCACCAACTAGAATGGCTTTGTGATCAGGAAATTCTAGACTTGACCAGTGCTCTGTCCTGAAGAATGAGCCTGCCGCACTAAGTATGAGGAGTGATGGGCCTAAAGTTTTAGCTTTGTAAACATATTTATATTTTATGCAATCTAGATGTCATCTGTTCCTAGCTCAATATCAAATTTGATGCTCTATTTTTATGAGTGTTTGTGGAAATATTAAGCTCTGAAGTTAATTCCAGGCTAATTTCTTTAAGAAAGGAAAGTTAATCCTTCACCTCTCATGTCTATTCAAGCACCAATTACTGTCATTGTTTAACATTTTCTTTGGATGAGCTGTACACCTAGTAAGCCTATGGTGAGCAACTTCAGATGAGATCTGAAAGCTCCTGGTGACGTCATCAAAAGTTAAGAAATTCAGTACGCAGACAGAACAAAGCAATCAGAGACAGAGCTGGAAAGAAGACGGGAGAAGGTAGAGCTACGTGCTGGTGGAAGAGGGGCCAGATCAGGACCTTGGACAGAAACTTCGCTTTTAATTACACCGAATGTTTGTTTTTATTACTCTTTCATGGAACAGGAATTTGCTTTGTGATTAAGCACGACTGCATCTAAGCTGCATATAGGAAAATTAATTACTTCTGTGCCTAAGTTGTTAGGTATGTAACACTCCTAATGAGTATGTATATAAATAGGGGAAGCAGCAGTGGAAGCTGTAGTCAGTCTGCCTGTCCTGTCATATTCTCCCTGTATGACCTTGAGGGAGGCATTTAATCTCCTTTTTCTCCCTCAGTTTCCATCTAAGGAAGAAGTTAATGAATGTAGTTTCTTACAGATCCTTGTGAAAATTTAAATAAGTTAATGCAAGTATAGGTCTTAAGTACCTGGAACAGTGCAGAAATCACTAAAGTAAATTATTAGTTAGTGGAAAAATGTAGTCTGTGCATAATGGTGCTTCGATTATGTATTAGCTTTTCCATAACTATGAAAAAATATTTGACACTCACAGCACATAGCTTGGAGGTTTGTGCCTCTAGTCTGTTGGCCCCAAGTTTAAAAAAAGAAAAGGCAATAACAGAATGGCATGGCAAAGGAAAGCTACCCATCTCAGGGAAGCCAGGAAGTAGAGATAGAGAGGAAGACCTGGGAACAAGACTGCACCCTTCTAGGTCATACCCCGGGTGACCTCCTCCAACCTAGCAGCACATTCAGCCACAAACCGGTCAATGGATTAATCCCACTGATAAGAGCAGCATCTTCATGATCCTATCCCCTTCCAGAAACCCACCTTTGAATGCCCAAGGCTTTGGGGGATTGTTTTAGCTCTAAGTCATAATACACTAGTTATATTCGTACATATTTACAATACCCTGAGTTAATGAGATCCAAGTTCAAGTCAAGTAAACGTGAAAGAAAGTAGTTCTAACAACTACTTATTTCCTAGGTCAGTGTTTATGCCAAACTGGCTACATATTGAGTCACTTGGAAAAGTTACACAAGTACTTCATTCAGGGCCACTTTCCACAATTACTCAGTCTCTGTCTCTTTGTACATATTTGAATGTTTCTCTTAGAGTCTGCAAGATGTGGTTTTATGTATCCAGTGATGGAGAATTAAAGTGAAAGCCACAAGTACATGCCTTATCACAAGACCTCTGGCCAGTCATACTGTTGGATTTTGATGGAAATTATTACCTAGTATTGAAAGTTTAGCATAAATTCATTCCTCCATGTGTTGGTTCCACAATTCAGAGTGGAGATGTCAGGGTTAAACATGTTCAGCTAAGAAAATTGAATCGCTCACTGTGGGTTAAGTTTTGACATTTACTTGGGACATTTCTCTGTACATTAAACAGGCAAAATGCAATCAGTGTCTACTACCTTATGGTTGTAATGGAGGTAGTGTGTGAGTATGAGTATGTAAGTGTGTGGGTACATGGATATTTATTGCATCACTTATGTTAATAACACTCAGTAACTCTTCCTTATGGAACTGCTTTTCTGCTCAGAGCAGCATGATTTAGGTGTGACATTACTAGCTAGATCTGGAATAGACCCTTTACCTTAAGGCAGACAATGCACTGGAGATTAATTTGAGAGGTAGCCTGATATGTCTAGAACTGATATTGATGCAAGAACCCAGATGTGGTTAAAAAAATTGGTTGGTAGGAACATTGTAAGGAAAAATATTGAAAAGAACGTTTTGTTTTAGTACTACTACCTAACCCAATTCATATTCTTTCAAATAATGTGGAAATATTCGGTACAGTCTACTTTGATTTGAAATTAGGATTGGGAAGGACAGAGAGGACTGGCTGGTTGGCTTTTAGAAGGAAACACGGGGTACAAGTGTAGAGAGGAGGAAGGAGAACAAATTAAAGGCAAAATCACTACCCACAGGCCAGTCAGTCCAAAGCAAATCATGGCCTGTTAGCAACTGAATTAACAATGAGAGACAGACAGACAGACAACAATAGCAGCCTCAGTGGCCCCAAATCAGTGAGCTATGTAGATACAATGTTGAGATACTAGAAAGGCCTGTGTTTGAACAGAGCTGCTCTTTTACTTTTTCAGATAAATAGCTGTCATTTAGGCAATCGTTTTTCCTTAAAACTCACATGGTTTAACAGACACGTTTTCTGTCTCTCTATTCTAATGTAAAATTAAAAGAAATCCATAAAACTTAGACTAAGTTTGTAACTTTTCTGTTTGCATCAAAATGTTGCTAATTGGTGTTCTATTTCCTGTAGGTCAGACTCAAGGTCGAGGGAGGCAATTGATGGAATGGAGTAAAATAATTATTTTGAGGAAATAGAACTGTTCTGTGCCTTGCTCAGGGCGATGGTTACACACACACACACACACACACACACACACACACACACACACACACACACATATATATATGTATGTATGTATGTATGTATGTATGTATGTATGTATGTATGTACAGGTTCCCCAAATCCATCAATCTCTACACATATAATGAGTAAATTTCATCTAGTGTAAGTTTGTATTGGGTTTTTGCAGCTGGACCAAAGTACCTGACACATGCGTGTTTAAGGAGGAGAGGGTCGTTTTGGCTCACAGTTTTTGTTGGTGATTGGTTGAGTCTAAGGAAGAAACATGATTGTGGAAGGTAGTGGCAGAAGAGAGTTGTTCAATTCATGGAACCCAGGGAGTAGATAGCAAGGGAAGACCTAGGGAGGATAGGGCCTTGGGCCAGATACAGTCCCCGAGGGCATGCCTCACTCCAACTGAGAGTCACCTCTAGAGCCAAACACGTGTCCAGAAGTCTCTTTATTTGGTGTAATTGACAATCAAGGTTAACTTGCACAAAACTATGCACCATTCGATCCAGAAACAGACCCTCGAAGAAGAAGGAGGAGGAGGAAAGGGGAGGAGGAGAAACAGAAGTAAAAGTGAAAAAAATGCCTTAAGACACTAGCTATTGGAAAAAAGTGTGGGTTGAATAATGTTTGGATCAAATGTTTGTGCCGCAGGGGCAAAGCTATTTATAATTAATCCCCAATTATTAATGATTTGATGCAAAATTGACTTTACAATGAGGAAAAATACACATTCAGTAGAAACCATATGTCAGGTTCTTAATTTTGATGTGGGTTCTGTGATATGATACTCTGTTGCGATGCCAGGAAGTGGCAGGGACCCATAGTTCCCAACAGCCATGTGAGCACAAGCCATTTAAACAATAGGAACTAATACTGTACAAAAAACTGTGTCGGTAAGTTACAGTGCCAACCCTATTAGATACGTTGAAAACATTTAAAAATTTATGGTATTTTCTATTCATTGTGGATTTGATTTTATTCATCATAGGGTGTGAAACATCTGTATATTTTAGCTTGAAAGTAGAGACCCATGAAAACATGGGTTGAAAATATTTGATGTGCCCAGTAGCACACGTGTCTCATTAATTAATAGTTCATAGCTCAAGATCTCCGTAAATATTTGAATTGTCTTATAGAATGCAAAGAGAAATTAACTCTAACAGTGATTAATTAATATGCATAAGAATTCATAAAGAATAGAAGAAGGAAACAAAATTGTTTTAAAATTAAGAGTCGTTTGGGAATTTTTGTGGAATCCTGGTCGAGATTCTAATATCAAAGCTCCTTATTATCTCATTACTAGTTTCTAAAGTTTAATATTTTGAACCCAGGTAGCGCATTACTTTACTATTGCTTATCTGTTCCACAGGTTAACTTACAGTTTCTGTTTGATATGATTCACTTCCTTCCCACTAGCCTCAAAATTAGTGGTGTAGTTACTACGAATTTCAGACTAGCTGGTGGATAGGCACGGTACGTACATTCAAAAATAGCAAATGGTCAAGTCTGACCTTTGGGTTCCGACAGCCGAGGGGTAATTGCAGTGAAATCATTCCCCTTCCAGGGAGAAATGCATGCGGGGCATTGACTCCCTGCTTAAATAAGATGAGGTTATATTTTTTCTTACCAGGTGAATCTTTTGACACTTTGATGCCAAGTGTCATTATCTCTTCTTGGCCTGTGGATTGCTGAATTCTCTGTAAGTGTGATTTAATAGCCTGAACCTGTCATGAAATATTTATAGCATTTTTGTTCTTTGAGGAATCTGAGTTTTACTTAGAATCATATAATTAAAGAAATGGTCTCAAAAGAAAATATCACAGTGTGCCCTATTTATCTTATACAAGTACAGTTATTCTGACATCACTGTGTAGTTTGGATCGTTCTATGGAATTTAGAAAATGCTTTGTGAAAAGTCAAATATTTGGTCATCACATAGAGATCATCTTTTACAAATTCTAAAAGGGTAGTTTGATAGAATAAGTCAGTTCAGCTAACATTTTAAAGTTTATTAACTGAAATTAAAAAGTAGAACCAGTCCTTATTCTGGTAAAAGATGTATACAAATAGTTTAATATTTGTTGGGTGCTCACAGTTACGCTGGAATGGTTCTGCACATTGAAGAGTATTCTATAGCACAAAACCCTATTCCACTTATCAGTTTGTGTGTGTGTGATTACTCATTAAGAGCATATGCATGTTCAGGTGCTAATCTATATGTTTTACATGAATTGGCATATTTCATTTTCATCACAAACAACTGGAATGTGTAATGTTATTTTCTAATTTTAAGCAGAAGCTCGAGGCAAAGAGAATACTATGGCTTGAATATTTGGATCCCACAAAAATTCATATATTCAAACCTAATCACCAGGGTTTTGGTGTTAGGAGGTAAAGATGATTAGGTGATGAGGACAGAGCTCCTGAGAGCGGGGTTCGTGCCCTGACAGCAGTTGGAAGAGGTGCCGCGCCTCTTTGCTAGGTGGTGATGCGGGCAGGGAGCAACTGGCTAGGAGCTAGAAAGCCGACTATGTAGAATGAACTTTGATCTTGGACTTACCGACTCCACAACTGAAAAAAAAGTCCTCTCTTCTTACATTACCCAGTTTATTATATTTAAAACAGTAACTCAACTAGATCAAGAGTATAAGTGGCTTTTCCATTTCACTAGGCTGGTTGAATTCAAACTGTTCAGTAGCTAGTGTTCTTTAATGCTAGAATCAACATTCATGTTGGGTAAAGAAAAAAAAATTTTTTTTTTTTTCCTTGAGAGAATCTTGCTTGATAGTTCCTGAACTCACTATGGAGCTCAGGCTGGCCTCAAGTTCAGGCAATCCTCTGGTCTCAGCTAGATTACAGGTGTTTGGCACTATGCCAGGTTTATGTAGCGCTGAGGAACCGAACTCACAGCCTTGAGTTTGCTAGGCAAGCACTTTAGCGCTGAACTCTCCCACCAGCATTCCCCTCCCCCAAAAATTTAATCGTTACAACACTGAAAGAAATAAGACAAATTAGTTAAAAATTTAAAAATTCTTTCGCTAATTGAGAAGTCATGCCTTCCTAACCCAAAAGTATGCCTTACTAATCTTGTAGGTGTTTTTATCCAATCAAATTAAAAATCACAATTCTCTATGGACTTTACAGTATTGTGCTACATTTCCTTCTATATCTAAATTACCGAAATTTTGTTTTATCATGAACTGATACTGAATTTTGTTAGATACTTTTTTGTATCTGTTGAGAAGATCATATTTTTTAATCTTTCATGGTGTTCATGTGGTAAATCATACCTGGTGACACATGTTACCTATGTGTTACTGAATTTATGTCTAACATTTGGTTGATGAGTTTTATGTATATGTCCATCAAGAACATTGGCCTATATTTTTCTTTTAAAATTATTTATATAAGTATTCATTTATTTAAAATATGTACTCGAAAATTTAATATATTTCTGTGATTATCTGATATATGTATATATTGTATGAGTATTGTGTTCAAGTTAATTTTTTTTTCAGGTAGTGTCCTTGTTTCACTTGGATGTCAGGGTTGTTGGCCTCATAAAATGAGTCTTAGAAATCTTCCCTTTTGTCGTTATTCTTGGAAGCATTTGAGAACAAATGATGTCAGTTATTTTTTAGCCGTCTAATTGAATTCACAAGTCAAGTCATCAAGTTTTGAGGGTTTTTTTTTTGGTGGGAAAATTTTGATTACTGGTTCACATTCCTTTCAAATCATCAGTCAGGGGCTGGGAGCGTAGCTCAGAGGTTACAGTGCTTGCCTAGCAAGCATAAGGCCCCGGGTTCAATTCCCAGCACCACAAAAGCCAGATGTGGTAGCACACACACACATATAATCTCAGCACTCAGGCGACTGAGGCAGGAAAATTGCTATTTTTTTTGCGGCGAGGCAGGGCTACATAGTGAGTTCAGAACCGTCTGGATGACAGAGAGAAATCCTGTCTGAAAATAAACCAACCACAAAATCATTGGTCAGTTCAGATTTTCTATTTGTGATTCAGTTTTGATTTGTGCTTTTAGGGGGTTATCCATTTCTTCTGTTTGCCTTGTTATTATTGGAAATAGTACTATTTTTAATTGTATCTTATGATCCTTTATAAGTTTCTTGTGTCACTTGTGATGTCTTTTCTCTGATTTTGGTTTTTGCTTTTATTTTCTTTTTGCTAGCTTTTCAAGTCTCGTTTACCTTTTCAAATATCAGTGCAATTTTTAAAATACTTGTATGGTTTTTCTGGTGTCTCACTTATTTCTGCTGTGATTTTGTTGAATGTGAGGGTTTGAACACGGACCCTCTCATGGGCCAACCATGCATTGTACTCCCGAGCTACACCTGAGACCTACTCAGACTCTACGCCTTAGCTATGCCCCAGGCCTGTGCTCTGATTTTTATTTTATTCTACCAGGTAGGGCTTAGTTTTTCCTTCTTTTTCGAGATCCTTGAGATGCAGTGTTAACTAGATTATGTCAGATATTTCTCTTTTTTTCTCCACACATATGTAACTATAAAATTCAATTTAGCTTCTTTGGCAGCATCACATAATTTTGGTACTTGTGTTTCCATTTTGGTTTCGCTCATGAAAAATAATTTAAATTTCCTGGGTTTTTTGTTTGTTTGTTTCTTTTGACCCAAAGTTGTTCAGGAGAGTGTTACTTAATTTTCACATGTGTAAAACTGATTTCTAGTTTCACATTATTATAGCTGGGAAAGATGTTCCTTGATGTGATTTTCCTTTTCTTAAATAGATTAAGATTTGTGATTGATCAAACATATGACAAATAATATTTCCTGTGCTCTTACAAAAGTCTATACTTTGTTACTGTTGGATGGAGTGATGACTATATGTCTTTTACATCCATTTTGTCTAACCTGGTTCCAGCCCAGTGTTTGCTTATTTTCAGTGCAGAAATATATCCATTATTGAAAGTGAACATTTAATGTCTTCAGTATTATTGTGTTGTTTTCTGTCTTTACCATCAGTTAAGAAAGTACTTTGTCCACTTAGGTGCTCTAATGTTTGTCATATGTGTGATGTGTGTGTAAAGTAATCCTTTTATCATTAAACAATGACATTTTGTCTCAATTTTTAATTGAGGACTTATAGTATGTTTTATCCAATGTAAGTAGAGATGCTCTTATTATACTCTTTGGGTTTCCATCTGCATGAAATGCATTTTTATATCCTTTTTTTCAGTATTTTTGTGTCTGTAAATCTAAAGTTTCTTGTAGGCAGTTAATGCTTGGTTTTTAATTTTTAAATCATATAATCACTCTATGACTTAATTGGAGAATTTAGCTTTAATATAGTTCAAATAAATTACTACAGAAGTATTTATTATAGCCTTGGTGTTTGTTTTCTGGCTGTTCTATAAATTCTTTGTTATTTTATTTATTACTATATCCTTTGTGACTTAGTGGTTTTCCATAGTATTATGTGTTCACTCTTATTTTTTGAGCATATGCTATAGGATTTTGCTCTTTGATTACCATAAGGCTCACATAAAACAAGATTATAATTACACACACACACACACACACACACACACACACACACACGCACAACTTTTTTTTTAAATAGGGTCCCTCCCTGACGTCTCTGCTCATGCTGGGCATGATATTTTAAGCTAATGAGGTAGCTTTGATCATATACTTTTTAATAAGTTTTCTCTACATTTTATTTCTGATCTTACAGTGTACATTTTCATATTGTCTTTCCATTAATAAAGTTTTGATGTTGTTGTTACTTTAAAATATTTTAACATTTATTCTTACATAGTTACTTATGCATTACACTAGAATATTCTAAATTTAACAATATTCTTTCCTTTACCAGGGAATTTCATATTTTTATAGATTTTCATGTTATTAATTAGCATTTTCTTTCAATTTGAAAATCTTCCTGTAGCTTTTTTTATCTTATTTTTGACAATTTTATTACTGTTTCTTAGTGAAGAATGAGCAATTTTAGATGAATTAATTGTCTTGAAGACCTTTAAGATTTGTGTGTGTGAGTGTGCACATCTCCCCAGTTTTCAGCCACTATCTTTTTAAAACACCTTTATGTCTTTCTTGCTTTCTGAGACTCCTGTAATGCAATTGTTAGCTTTTGATGGTGTTTCATATTTCCCGCAGGCTTTCCCCAATTTTCCCTTTGATGGGGTATTTTCTGTCCTTTTTTCTCCTTCCGTCCCTCCCTCCCTCTCTCTCTCCCTCCCTTCCGAGACACGGTCTCCCTGTGTAGCCCAGACTGGCCCTAAACTCACTGTGTAGCATGGGCTGGCCTTGCTTTCAAGACAATCTGCCCGTTTCAGCCTCCTGAGTGTTGGAATTACAGGTGTGCACCATTGTGCCCAACTTTATGTGATTCTGGGGAATCAAACTCAGGACCTTGTGCTTGCAAGTCAAGTGCTTTAACCGCTGAGCCATTCCTCCAGGATGCTTACAAATAACCTTTCGTGAAGTTAGCACATTTTCTTCTGTTACCTGATTAATCTGCTAGTTTCTCTCTTGTTTTTATTTTACTCATTTTCAGCCATTAATTTTTACGTTCTTCATGATTTCATGTCTCGACTGATAATCTAATTATGTTCATGTGTTATTTTCTAACTTCATTTAATTCTGTGTATTTTGTAGCTCACTGAACTTCTTTAAAACACTTGTTCTGAATTCTTCATCAGACAGCACATCTTTATAGAGTTGGTTAATGGAATATCATTACATCCCATTGATAATATAATGTTTTTTTGTCGTTCTTGAAAATTTTTGTTACTGTCTTCACATTTGAAAAAGGAAGTTTCATTCTCAAATCTTCACTGTTTTCAAGAAAAAAAATCGTCAGTTAATCAGACTAAAGATTCTGAACACTTTTCTGTAGATGAATCATTTCCCCATCACTTATTTCTTCTTCAGGTGGGAATATAAAAATTGTGTTTCTCTGTCAGCCTGTCAAGTATAGGCTGGGAACTGAGAATTTCCTATTTGTTTTCCATAGGGTGGAAATCATTTGCCTCTTGTTCCGTGGCCCCAGAAGAGTCAAGTTGACTTTGAGCATGAAAGTATGCACTTGTTTCATGAAAACATGTCATTTGAGCATCAGTTTGAGGGTGGGTGAGGTATGCAGAGCATTGAGATGACCGTGACTGAGTGGGTGGGCAGGGGTTCCACAAGTGAGGTAGTCCATGTAATAATGGGTAAGAATGCTGTGGAGTGCCCGGGTTCTTCCCTGGTTCCAGCCTCTCCAACCACGGAATCATGCCTATCACCTCAGTAACATGGGGGAGGCAAGGAAGGATTATGGGTCTTGAACAGTATTGGTCCTGGTTTGCCCGGCCGTATAGCCACTCGTGTTACTCAATTTGCCTCTGTGGGAGATACACAAGAGTTTCTCATGGCACTGAGTTGTGCCACCTAAGGGAGAGGCGATAAAGGCCAAGGATAGTTGTTCTTTAGACCACCGTATGCTCCACCAAGGTGTTGGAACATGTGTTCAGGACTCCTGAGCTACCACAAAGGAGCTCTAACCTCCCAATAGCTGCCAGAAATCAGTGTTTCTGTGGAAGATGAGAATAGAAAACTCCTATTCTTCCATCTTGCAGAAATCACGCTCTTCTCAATACTCTTAGTACTGCTACCCAAGAACAGTGATTAAACAAGCAAAAAATTCTTAACTCTTAATGTGTAACTGAGAAGAGTTATGTTATTTCTACATTCAGCAGGAACTAATGATAGTTGATTATTATTCTATCATAAATAGTAATTATCTCAGCTTAAGTAGCTTCAATAAATCTTGGCACCTTGATTATAACTAGTCAAAATATGACAAACCTTGTTGCCTGTTGTAGAATTTAAGATGTAGGAATTTCAAATGCATAATGTTTGATTAATGATCCAAGCAAAATAGACAGGCAAGGCTCTGTTTGGAATTGAGAGCAAATGAATATATGGAGTGAAAGAATTTGATAGTTAAATTTTTCTTTGAAAAAAAGGCATAGTTTTCCATCACTTTTGACACTTACTTTGTGCTATAACTTACTTTAATAGAAGCTTTTAGTTTATGGTAGGAAAGAAAAAAATTCATTTTGATTGATAGCCAGAAGTTGGTGAAAGTCTGAAGTAAAAGAAGCAAAATTATTTAATCAGTGAATCTGTTTTTTTTTTTTTAGATTTTAAGTTGTCTAATTTAGTTGTTTATGTCAGTAAACTTTTAGCAAATGGGATTGTAACTATTGAAATTGTTTTCCTGATGTTAACATAGAAATATGAGAAGTGGAGAAACGTTTGTATAGTACAAAGACAATTTACAAATAAAATCCGTGAAAGCAAAATGTTAATCTAAATTATACAAATCTTGTGAAAATTCTAACTGATGTTGACATAGCATAGTTTGAAACATACAGTGTTTTAGGTTTGTTTACACAAAGATTATTTACTAAAGAAAGTTATTTGAGAAAGTATCTATAGTTTTTCTAAGAAAGGGAAAAATAAAAGAAACTGAAATAAATTATTTATATTAAAATTACTTCTATACCATGAAACTAAAATTGAGCATTTAATAATGAAATATAGTGAATCTTCTTTGAAATTTGGTATGCATTGTTTCAGTGTTTCATAATAGCATATTTAAAATGTTTCAAAAGATTTCTATACAAATAATCTGATTAATATAATTTGAACAGTGTTACCTAAGTAGACTATATGATTGAAATTTTAAGGAATTCATTAAAAAATAGCCAAGAGCAAGAGAACTGTGACGCATGCCACAGCAACATTGCATCGGAAACAAAATGATTTTTTCAAAAGCAGTACACGACTCTTGAAGTCAACAGGAAAGTTTTTATCTACGAGCATTTGAGATAGCCCTAAGTTTTCATTTCTATATAGTTTGAGGCACTTCTTAACCATTCACTTTTATACTTTTGTTAGGTGAGGAACCTTGACTTAAATATATTTAATAATCTGATCAATTACCACAAAACTTTAGTACAGCTTTCTGTGGGGAAAAATTTAGTTGGAAGGTAGTCTTAAAGGATATAATTCCCTGAATTTTTATATTCATATTTCCAAATAACAATTTTTTTGTAATCAAACCTGCTGCTACAAGAAAGGAATAAACTTCTCTCTCTCTCCCTTCCTTCCTTCCTCTCTTCTTTCTTTCTTTTTCTCTCTCTCTCTCTCTTTCTTTTTTTCTTTCTCCCCTCCCCTCCCTTTCCTCCCTTCCCTTCTTTCTTCCCTCCTTCCCTCTCTCCTTTCCTCCCTCCCTCCCTCCCTCCCTCCCTCATTCCTTCCTTCCTTCCTTCCTGACAAATGAAATGGAAGTATTTGCTCCACAATTCACTAAGAAAGTAACAGTTTCACTGTGACTGAACCAAGATGGCCCTACTCTTTATACAACACATTGTCTTTCTCTCTATTTAGAATTTTAAAGAGAAAATGTATCTAAAATTCTAGGTGATAGAATAATAATGAAGAAAGCTTGAACATTTTCAGTCTTGTTGACAAATTCTTGCTCAGCTAGATTTCCAAATATCATCATGCAGTCATAAAAGAAATGCTGAAGTGCAAACAGGTAACTTCTCTTTACTACATTGTCAACTTAAAGAAATAATACTTCAGTAAAATGAAAATTCAGTCTTGTTGAAATATAAATTGCAGGCTTTTATTATATAATGGAAAGCTGTATGCATCAAGACTTGGAAATATTTATACTCTTTGAAATAGAAATTCCACTTTTAGTCATGAATAGTGAAAGGGTACTGTATTACTATACAGTTATTAGGAATAAGGGTTGAAGAATATTTAAAGGCATGAGAAAATACAGCATGACTTTATAAAAACATAATAGGATTAAATTCTAATTATGTAATGCCAATTTTTATTCAAAATACATAGGCAAATGTAAAGAAATACTAGTGGGGTAAGAGTATTACAGGGTTTTAAAAAGCTATTGCCAATTTTTTATATAAAATTAGTAAAATGATTAATGTTACTTTACAGTATTTTTTATTTAAATGTCATTCTCTTTTGAGCACATTATCGGGGCATATGGTGTATTTCTGTAGTCTTATGCCTCCTCACAATGTTAATATAAGTGTGATAAAGGGATTGAAATGACCTCATGCGTGTGAAGTCAGTAGTTCCATCTAACAGCAGAATACACTGTAAGCCATTATCAGAGTGATGACATCAGAATGCATAGTGGATCATAGTGCCCCATTTGCTGTCTACATATTTGCCTCTTCTAGGCATTCTTCTAAGGAAATAAAAACACCAAGTCATCTTGTGCATTTGTCCTATTTGGGTCAGTTCGTCATTCACCCACGTCTGGTATATATTGATACTGTACTCACTCATGTTGCAGAATAGCTATTCCTTCTGTTTGTTCACCAGTTGAAGAGACTTTAGATTGTTTCCGGTTTAAGATTATTGTGGACAATGCCTCTAGGACTATTCATGTACAAGCCTTGGTGTGACCATACATTTTTCATTCCATCTCTCAATTGCTGGGTTAGATGTAACTCTCTTTGACTGTATAAGTTACCGTCATCCTGACTTCCCTGGTGGCTGCTCTATTTTCTGTTACTATCATTTTATAATCCCATCAAATGGCTCATTTGAAAAATGTCGGTTGTTATCTTGAAGCATAATAATCTGTATCAATTTTAATCAAATATTTCTGAGCACTGTTCCCACTCTTGGGCTTGCCCTTTCATTTTAAGTCTTTTGAAGTACATTTTCTTTTTTCTAAAATTTTGTGTTTAATCTTCTTTTTCTTACACAAATATTAAACACTATAAATTTCTCCCTAGGTACTGCATTAGGTGAAGTCAGTAGATTGTGACATGTTGTTTTTGTTAATTCAGCCCACAATATTTTATAATTTTAAATATGATTTCTTCTTTGATCCATTATACTGTCGGATATTAATTTACCAGATTTCTGTTTTTAACTTGTAACTTAATTCTATTCTGGCTGAAGATGATACTTTGCAATATCAATCTTTTTAACTTAACAGAGAACTGTGTTACGTTTTGACACATTTTACCCTAAAGAATATTCCACAAGCACTTTAAAAGATTGGAATGCATTGCGCAGCTAGCATGAATTAGTTGATAATGCTGTTTTGTGTTCTACACACTTGTGAGCGCTCTTTCTAGATACTTTACTAGTTATTGAGAATTGGGTATTGAAATATCAAACTAAAATTTCTCAGCTTTTGCTGTGTTTAGATCTGGTTTTTACAGTTTTCCAGAGTAGCCTATCCATTTATTATTTCTGGTGTTATTTATCCCCACAGATTTCTACCATTTTTCTTTCAGGCTATGACTTTTCCATCACCCTCTGATAAATCTGCTTTGGTAGAAAACATTAATAGTTCAGTATGTTTTCATACCTACACTGGGCTTTTCTTTTGTTTAGCCATTCAAATGTCTTTGTGAATGTTTACAACCTCACTGTGGGCCAGGAGTATGTGAGTAGTTTATGGTTTCTTGTTTTTTGTATTTTGTATTTTTATTTTATTTTTTTGCTTGCTTTTGAGAGAGAATCTTGCTCTGTACCACACCAGGGAGCCCAGGCTGTCCTTGAACTCTTGGCAATCCCTCTGCCTCAGGCTCACAAGTGTTGGGATTACAGACATGTACCACCATGCTTATTAGGGTCTCTTTGGTACCATCTATAAGTAAATTCATTTCACAACAATTTTTATCCAATTCTAGAGCAGAGCTGAACATCCCACTGACCAGATTTGAGCGTGATCAGGTGAGAGCATCCCCAAGCCAGCATACTGTCTGTTCTCACTATTGTCACCTAAACTTTAATGGCTTTTCAAGCACAAATATAACTCAAATCATTGTATCCATTTGACCTGTTCCTAGAGAAAGGTTTGCTCACGTATTTTGGTCAGTTATCAGGTTTCTTGTGCTGTTTAGGGAAAGAAGTTGTCATGTTTCTTACTTAGCTGTGGCCAGAAGTATCACCTGGAGTACTATTATTGAGGGATGACAGAGTAGCAGCTGCTGAAAGAAATTCTCCAAGTTAGGGAACCATTCATCCCAAACATGCCTGTCTGTGGTATTTCTGTCAAATGCAGCCACATTTTGAGTGATACCAAATCATTAAGATAGGTTCTAGAGCCTAACAGAAAGTATTATTAATAAAGACAGTACTTAAACAAAATAAGAAAGAAGCATTTGATTAAAAATTACTAGAGGGGTGGAGGAACAGAACAGAGGTTAGAGCACTTGCCTTGAAAGCACAAGGCCCTTGTTTCAATTCTACAGCATCATATAATCCAGGTGTGGTGGCGTACACCCATAATCCAAGCACTCAGGAGGCTGAGGCAGGAGGATTGCTGTGTGTTCAAGGCCTACCCAGGCTACATAATGCATTCAGGACCAGTTTGGATTACAGAGTGAACCCTGTCTCTAAATAAATAAATAAATAAATAATAAAAATAAAAATAATTAGAAACCTTAAGTCTGCTGTGCCAAAGCCATAAAATTATGTGCTTGAGGTTTTTTTTTTCTGGGGGGCTGGGGTGGCTAATTAATAGTGAGGAAATGATTCTTTGTTCAAAGTTAAGTTTAACACCACCAATTAAATGCTGACAGGTTTTTCTGTGTTCATAGAGTAATTCTGCTTGTATGATAGTGTGTAAGAAATTTTGTTCCTGGTAATAAGCTGCCTGCCTTGCCTTTTCAGTGACTCTAAACCTTGACAGGGATCTTATTCTAATTTCAGTTTACCTGCCTCAGGGATGTTTTGATAATTAATGTTTATTTCACAGTTTACTGCTTTGTTGGGCATCTTGGAAGTACGTGCAACTTTCTTGCTGATAGAAAGGTAGCATTACATAGAAAGCCTCTACTTCCCGAGAAACAAGCCAAAAGTTTATTTACTTTTTTGGAAAGCACACTGAAGTGTGGGGGTGTTCAGGACGCAACTAGTTTTTATCCTGGTTTTGGTTTTAATGTTGATATTTAATTTTCATCTTCAAAGTTCACCCAATAGTACTGGTGAACTATATGGAGAAACCACAAACCCTACGGAAGAATAGGCCCAAAGAGTGGCACACAAAGGATGTTATTTCAGAAAGAGAGGAGAACATCAAGTGCAAATGATCCTTGGCCTACCGTGGGATTGGGTCCTGATAAACCCATCATGAGTTGAAAGTATCTCAGGTTGAAATGCGTTTACACTGCGGTGTACTTGGCTGTTCACTCTCCCAGCTGCGTGGCCAAGAGGGAGCTGGAACTCACTGCTGCTGTTGCCCAGTGCCGTGACAGTGTTGTGCTGCATGTCACCAGCCCAGGACGACAGCAACATTCAAAGTTTCTACAGAACGTGGTTCGTTTCGACACCCCAATAAAGTAAAATAACTTAATTTGAACCGTTGCAAGCTGGGGATTATCTGTACTATAAAGGGGGTCCAAAGTGAAAAAATAGACTTTGATATGGATATTGGGAAGATGACATAGATCTCCATTTTTTAAAAAATCTGACCTAAATTATCTCATATGAGAAACTATGCTACAAGCCCACCTTTACAAAGCAAATTGAAATGAAGATTTTTTCCCAATGAAACGCAAATACTAGAATATCATAAATGTGGGCTTTTTGACTTGTAGTTGGAAATAACAATTTTGAGTCTTTTTACCAGGTAACCCTTTATTATATCTGAAAGCTTATTTCTCCTTTCACAGTGATGTCTCTCTTTACTTTCAATATTACTTACTGCCTACAAATTTATTACCTCAAAATAATACTCCTTGGATTTCTGTTTTAGCTCTAGCACGCTGAGATTGATAGTTGTCACTCCAATCCTTATAACACTAAAATACTAGAGAAAATAAAAATAGCTGTTCCTAGATTGCTCAGAGAAATGAGTTTACGTGACAAATGGCCACATGAAAATTTGCACTGGTAAATTTGTAAGGTCATAGTTCATATATGCTTTTCTGGAAAGAAGAGGCTGTAGCCATAAGTTGTTATTAACGCCTGAAGTGATAATTTTTGTTGAACCTGAAGCAACTGAATGTGGACTAAAATCTCAGTGAGAAATTTCTGCCTTTTGGATGCTAATGAAACTCTGTAGGTTCCGGAAACCCAGGAGACTCTTCTGATGATCTAAGGAAATCCCTCAGGGCAGGAGCCAGGAGAAGCAGTCTCATGAAAGCCGGCCAGAGCCTCATCCTCAACAAAGATCTTCAGCATGGAAACCTTGGCAGAGTTCTGCCCCGGAATTGTAGAGGAAAGGCATCCCCACCCCCATCATTCCTGTTTTGGTTAAGTGAGGGGAAGTTAGCAGAAAAGCTTGACACATCACTGGCCAGGGATACAAGCGCAGAAAAGGGTG
The DNA here is from genome assembly GCA_004027205.1 of Ctenodactylus gundi. NCBI lineage: Eukaryota > Metazoa > Chordata > Mammalia > Rodentia > Ctenodactylidae > Ctenodactylus > Ctenodactylus gundi. Next base: position 174,915 of record PVKB01002800.1, read on the forward strand.
AGTTTGACTGGAAATTTATAAAATACTTACTTGTTCACTGTTTACCGAGCCTATATCAACACGATGCTAGCAGGGACTGTATTAGAAAGAACTGAGAGATACAGATACGGAGCAGAATACTGAGAGGAGGCTAAGGTCAAGCAACACTAGCTTCTCACCTTTATAGCCACAGCAAATGTTATCAGAGCCCGTTGCTAGCCAGCTTTACATACAACTTCAAATTAGAGCCCCATTTTCCCTTGGGTCCCATTTGCCTCTGCGGTATGTCTTTCCCCGTCTTCCTCCCCCAACATAAAGTATCTGAAAGAAAAGAAAAAGAGGAGCAAAAGCAAGCATCAGAATCAGATTCAGAAATATAGATGTAAGAATTAAAATAACAATTTAAAACTATAATTGCTATGTTGAATGACATAAGAACAAAATAAGTGCAAGAATAGATTGATATGAGATCAGAGATACAGATTCTAAAAATGAGGCAGAAGGAAATGCTTGGACTAAAATATGTAAACAAAGAATAGCTTTGATGAATTTATTAGAGGCTTTGACACAGCTAAGAGAAGAGTATTAGCTTAACAATTTTTCAAAATGGAAGGTAGAGAAAAACAGATATAGAGAACTGTGAGTGTAACAAAAAGTATAATAAATGAGTATTATACCATACAAAGAAGAATCAGACCAAACATCTGCAGTTTTGCAGATGTTCCCAAGATGTTTCCAGAATAGACAGGAGACGACCAAACACCAATCCTAGAAGTTCTGTGAACATGAAGACTACGTGCCCAACCCCAAAACACACACACACACACACACACACACACACACACACACACACAAACACACACACACCACCAAAATTATATCTAGACAATCGTACCGAACTGCAGAAAAGCAAAGACAAAAAAGATACTGGAAGCAGTAAGAAAACAACCACCACCACACGCGTCCAATAGAGAAGCAAAGATTCTCTCAAGAAAGCCACGGGAGATGAAAGTTAAATATTTAAATATTGAAAAAATATTATCAATATACAATCTTATGACCATTGAGATCATTCTTTGACATTGCAGGAAAAATGAAGTACTTCTTAGAGAAATAGAAACAGGAAATTCCTCACCAATAGACCTGTCCTGTGTGTTGAAGACATTCCTTAAGCAGTAGTAAAACAGTATGCCAGGAACTCGAGTCTGCGTTTGGAAAGATCAGAAAAGAAATGAAATAAAATTTTTCATATACTTAAAAATGTAGAAGATAGTTGTTTATTTAAAGTAATAATACTAGCATATTACGTATCTGCAATGTATGTGGGGCAGGATACTGTTATTTAAAAGTGGATTTAAAGTTAAGCAAAATCTTGTTAACTTAAGGCAAGCACTAATATTATTTTTAAAGGAAGTGTAATTGAGATGCTCTAAGAGAGAAATGTGTTCTTTGGTGCTTTAAAAAGTGTACCTTGTGGCAGGGCACCACGCAGCAGCCTTCACTGTTTAATGCCAAGAAGAGAGAAATTGCCAGAATGCTGGAGTTGTACTTTCATGTCACATAATTGTGGGAGTGATGTCGCCTCGTGATCCTGGGAAGGACACAGTCACAGGCCCTGTTCACTTGCCGACGGGAACGTATTCCACAGAGGGCTGTTGTAGTCCTTTTTGCAATGATGGGCACAATATGCCAGGCACGTTCCCTAATACCCACAATTAGAGGAGGAAAAGCTTATTTGGCTTCATGTTTCAAAAGTTTCCATGCGTGCGAAAGAGTGGGAGGGTCTGGTGCCGAGGGAGACTGCTCACAGCCTTGTGACCAGGAAGCAGACGAAGCCCGAGAAGGGACTATACCCTTCCAGGTCGCACTCCCAGTGACCTGCTTGTCCAACCAGGCCCTGCCTCCCAACGCCATGTGAAATCATCACGGGCTAAGGAGTCCACCGATGAGTACAGTGCCTCCAGGATCCAGCCATCTTCCAGACACATGTATGAGATTTGTAGGGAACATTTTAGATGTAGGCCGTAACAAGTTAGAATACCAGGGAGTGGGATTTGTTGGGAGCTACCTTGGCGTCTTTCTGCTGCAGACGTTGTAGGAAGCTTTCTCTGCAGAAAGCCTTACTGATAATAGCAGAGAGGTAGGAGCCTGATGCGTACCAATGCTGTAAGCTGCTCTTAATGTCTTCAGTTTCCCTTTTCCATTTTTGTTTTTCTTCCCATATACCGTGACTTTCTCAGAAAAGACAGAAGTCACTAGCTTTGGCCATCAGGTGCTGCATCTCTCTCCATGCTTGCTTTCTGGTTTGCTCTCTTTTCTCTGGTTCAGATGGAGACTGGCTTTTTCCTTTCCTAGTGGCACATGATGCCACTTGCTCTGTTGTTTGTGCTGCCATCTTTGTGCCTCACCAGTCTACCAAGATGGTCATCTTTCTATGCACAGAAACTTCCCTCCCACCCCGGTGTTTCCCTATTTTTCACTGGAATTTGAACGTGTGACAGTCTTACAGAGTTGACAGTCATTGCTTTCACTTGGTCCTTTTCTGTTCCACCCTTAACTTGGTGCCATATGGCATCTGAAACCAATCCTCCAAGGCACCCTTTCTCTTGAACATTATTTCTTAATTGCAATATCCAGTAATGTGTAAATTCCTATCCTAGTTTACCAGAACGCATCCCTTATTACCTTTCTCTTTCATTATTACTATACATTTTCAAGTGATTTCTCATTTCCCATCTGCTCTCATCCCAAACTATCTTACGTGCCGCAGATCAATATATCACATATAGCTTTAATCAAAACAAGGTAAGTTAAATGGAAAAAAATTAACATTTTAATGCTTAGGTGCCAATCCTGTTATTTTAGAAATAATAACCAATGTTGTTCTATAATTGCAAGTAAGTGGGTTTTTTCCTTTGGTGCTCATTGGCCATTGTATGTGTTTTAAAATAAATAATTTCTGCTGAGGTACATGGTCAAACTTTTATTCTCTGACCCTGAAATTAAGTGCACATATATAAGACATTATATGTTATATATATGTGTATATATATGATTTCAGATAACCATTTGTCAACTCCTAATCAAAACCCTTAATAATGAAAATAATAAAAGAATGTATTTGCTTTATCTTAAAGACTATTTGCCACTCTTAACAAAAGAACTCATGTTTCAGTGCCCAAACATTTTTTTATTAGATATTGCCAGCTAATATTTCATTTTCTCTGGTCCAAGTCACTTATCAGTCTATAAGGTGAAAGGTTAACTGTGTAGGTACCTATCCAAAACCAGAGTTTTCTCAGGTTGCTCTAGTGCTGTATTCATGGACCTGTACCTCTTTCTCCCCAAATTAGAGGTAATTTTGATTTTTTTCTCCAAGAATTACACTTGGTATTTAAAAATGCACTGAATGTTTACCACAAGGCATTCCACTCTTCTTCAAACTAACACTGAGATTTTAAAGTAGCTGTTCAAACATTATCTTCTGTCAGTTTAACAGAATCTTCTTAATCTACCTGACATTAATTCATTTAAGTCATCTTCTTATGAGCGGTAGAGAGGAAAGCTGTCAGAAAGTCCCAGTCATAACTGAAATGTAGCTGCCAAAGTTTATTTTTCATACTGTCAGATAGCAAGGAAGCTTATTCCTGATGTGCCAAACATACTTTCATTATTCTTGACTTTACAAGTATGATATTTGCTTTAAAGAAAACATAGAAGAATCTTGTGATTTTCCACGGTGTCTGTGCCTTGTAGGTTTTGAATTTGGGGCAGTTTTAATATTATCCCATGTTTAATATTTTTTCTGTGTAGAAGATAAAACTTATTTTTTAAGATAACTAATACCTGCAAAAGAAACATGATGTATTCTTAGCTTTATGAGAGCCAGAGAGAATCTTCAAGCATATAACACTTATTTTCTTAAACTATGTTGCCAAGTTAGTTGTCTGTGGTGACACAGCTTCAGATTTTAAGTGTCATGAGTATGTGGTATTTCATCCTTTCTTTTTGCTTGTCAAATTACTGTCCTTCACCACGTGCCCTGCATGGCCTTTTACTGGGCTTCAAGGTATCATCTGGTGTGATAAAAATTGAGGTAGTCTCTGTAGAGGAAAATAACGTGAGGAACACCAATGCTAGCAATCACTAATACGTGATGGGGGTCATTCATTCATCCGGTAATCGAGTAGCCCAAAGCTAATGCTGAGTGTGACTTACACAGTCATGTTTTCTTTAAGATAATTCATGGTTATCTGCTCAAACACGGTTTTAAGAATAACACAAGTCTAAGATGACTACAATGTAATTTGCCTGTTGTATCTGTGCAGTGCATAACCTGTTCAGTGCTTAAGATGATGGTGAACAACCATGCCTTTGCCCTCATGGAGAATGACATGCAAAGACATGTAAATAAATAAAATAAAAGCCAAAAAAGAAATAATTTAAAATAAGCTAGGAGAGAGCACCTCTTTAGCCAAGTGACATTGCCGTGGAGAGGAAACTGACCATGTGAAAATGTATGAGAAGGTATGAGAAGATATGAACTGAGCTACCTGTGCAGAGACTGTGGCTTAGTTGGTCTGAGTTGCTATAAAGAATCCTATAGGTTGTTTTACCGTATAAACTGTAAGCATTTCTTATAGTTATGGCTGTAGTTTGGATCTTGAATGTTCCCAAAGGATGTGTTCAGTACTTGGTTCTTACCTGTGATGGGACCTTTAGAAAGCAAGGCCTCATGGACAAAAGGTTAGTGGGTGAGAACACTCAGGGAATATGTGGACCCTGGTCTCTGCCTCTCTCATGGCTGTCATGAGGGGAGCTCCTTTCCTGCCACACATTCTTTCCAGGATGCGTTGTGTCCTCACAGGCTCAAAGCAGCAGAACCCAATAATCATGAACTGAAACCTCTGAACTCATCAGTCAGAAGAAACTTCTTTTCCTTGTAAGTTGTTTATTTCAGATTTATCACAGTAATAGAGAGCTGACTCACACAGTTTTGGAGACTGGGGATTCTGGAATCAAGACCTTGGCAGATCAGGTGTCTGATGAAGTCCCCTCGGCTCATTCATGGCATTCTGGCTGCCTCACTGCCACATGGAGGGAGGAGCTAGGGCACACTCCAGGGTCTTGCTGAAGTGCAAGTGATGAGCGCTCCACCTTCCTACCCTCATGAGCTCCCACAGGCCCCATTTCTAGACACCGTCATATTGGGCACTAGATTTCAATATAGCAATTTGGGGGCAGACAGAGGCAGGAAAGGGGTTATATGTGTGAGGAGCTCTAGTGCAGGAAAGCAGAGAGAAATGAATAATTGGAAACCCCTACATGAAACAAGTGTATAAAGTTTTGTAAATTGTGATCTGCATATACAAAGTAACACCATGCTGCCACTGGTGAGAGCTCTTGAAAGCTATTTTCTGGCCTGCGAGATTATTCACTGTTAATAAAAAGCAACATATAAAACTCCCGCCATAGGTGTGTGCACTACTTAATTTTCTAGTTTCATTGTGTTTGCATGGAAAGATTGGGATCTATAAAGATACTCGATGCAATGATATCTAGTGATGAGATTGTGAATTAGATTTTATTTTAGTGTTATGTATTTTCCCAAAGCATAGTCAATGTAGTACATTCTCACCTCTGTGTGGTGTGCAAAAAACTACATATAGGAAAATTTTGATGCTGCATTCTTTGTTCATAGCAGACAAGATAAAACATCTCTCAATAAAGAAATGGATTAGTAGACTGTATTTTAATAATGCAATAGAATATTGAATAACAGCTCAAATGGGAAAAGCAGTAGGGCATTCATCAATGTAAAATTACAGGTATAAATTTAAAATAAAGTTCACTGTAAAAATATAGCTATGATTAAAACAGTTTAAACAAATCATTAAAAAGTTTTATAAATTAATATAGTTGTATGTATGTATATATATATTCTATATACATATGAATTAATGAAGAACACACTTCAGTTTCAGACAATTAATACCCAAGGGAATGAGCAAAGAGAGATGGTCAATTTTGATTTCTTTTAAAAATCATTCTAAAGACAATATGAAAAAAATTGACCCTGTTCCATCTTGTCTCTTTTATATTATTTTGTATGTCAACATATTAAGAGCAAAACAATGCGTTTAAATTTTATATTAAAAAGTGTTAAGCCACATGACCACGCATAAACCCCATTATTTCAGGAATAACATAACGCTCACATAGTAGTCCTGAGCATCAGGTCAATGTCAACTTTCTGATATGAAAAAGGGCATGAAAACTGAAGAAAACATAAAACAAAAGTAAGTTGAACAGGTAGTTACTAAGTAAACACCTCCGTTAGTGTCACTCACATAAAGCACAGAATATCACACTTGAAAAAAAAAAAAAGTGGCCTGTTTTCCCAATTTAAATGTAGGTGAATGAAATTGAACTGTGTCGTTTTGCGTCAGTATTATGTTTGTGTGTCTGGGTTTGATTTGTTTCGTACCACAATTTCCTCCTCTTCCTCCTCTTAATAAACCTGAAAGATAGCTGAAGAAAACTAGCATTACTTAGAAGTGGTCCTTGAGGAAATATTAAAAATATCTCCTTAGGAAGGCGAATATGATTTGGGTGGACCAGGCGGTGAGATCTGTAATAAAGTTTAAGTCCAAGTGCATTTTATTTGATATTAATTGTGCATGTGTTTAGCGAGAAATACTAAGTAAATATGCTAGATATTAAGTAAGAGAAGGGTGTGTCTCAATGTATTAGCATGAATTGTTTTATTTTAAAATTTTTATTTGACTAAGTGCATAGTATAGACTATTTACACATTAATTACACACGAGTTGGGGAATTCGTGCCCACATACATCACTTCTTGACCGTTTTTTCCCTCCTCTTTAATCTGTTTCCATTTTTTGCCTTCGCTCTCCCCCGTGTCTCTTGCCTTTTCTAAGAAATTCATCTGTCCTCTTCCCTATGTTAATCTTACATTGAGATCTTTTTGTACTAAGCATAATTGACTCAGTGACTCCATTTTTCTTTCAACTGCTTCATATCTGTCTTTATGACTCCGTAATATTCTGCTGTGTGTGTGTGTGTGTGTGTGTGTGTGTGTCACATTTTCTTTATCCATTTCTCTTTTGACGGACATGTAGGTGGTTTCCGGGGTTTAGCGGTTATGTGTTGCACTGCTATAAACTTGGGTGTGCATGTGTTCCGGTGATATGATGACTTTGATCCTTTTTGGGGAGATGGCCAGCAGAGCTGTAGCTGGATTCAATGGAACTTCTATATTTAGCTTTCAAAGCGATCTCTGACCTGCTTGCCGTGGGGGTTGTATGCATTTACAACCCCACCCACAGTGTAGAAGTCTTACGTTCTTCGGTTCTTCAACCTTGCCAGCATTTGTCGTTTTCAAAGCTCTTTATGGAAGGCATTCTGGTGCAAGTGAGGTGGACTCTCAGTGTTGTTTCTACCTGCCTTTTCCTGATTGCCAAGAGCTGAAGATTTTTCATGTGCTTTTTCCCTGGAGACACCTTCCGTCCCCAATGATCAGTGAAACGCGCCAGCCACAAAAGGTTAAATATCCCAGGAGTCTCTCCTGGGAGATTGCTGTTCCTACATGGGCTGCCTTAATGGCTAACAGTATTTAACCATAACTTCTAGATGTTTGTAGAGCATCACAAGGAAGGATGGATAGCGAAGGATGGAGAGAGGTAGAGCCAGGAAAAAGTGTCAAAACAGGAAGTTCTGTTCATTTTTGTGTTTTCCTTGGTGTAAAATATGGTCAGTTGTAGATGACAGGTAAATAATAAGATTGATTCTCAACTTTGATCATGTGTCTGTGTGTGTACGTGCCCACACAGAATTTTGATATGAATGTTCATTTCACATGGTTATGCTGGAGGTTCAGAATTAAAGATCAAAATAATTTTTTTTCCATTTTCTTGTGAATTGTCATCAGTTTCTTTGTTGGCTTATACCATCTATAGAGCTGATACAGATTAAAGGTTACATTGGTCCTCCTCTGATGACCTTCTGAGAAGAAAATTGCTGGTAAAAGTTTGAGTTTCTTGAGAGATTTTTTTCAATTAGGATTTCAACTATATACCAAGAAAACAATTCACCAAATATGACAATTCAGTTGGGGTGGCACATTCTACATTAAATTACAAAGGAAGAATAGTCAAGGTAGCTTATTTTAATCTTTGATGAATGAAAAATTCATGACTTATTTTCATGCAAAACATTTTATGAGTACAGGTAAAACACAAAAGCAGTAAGTGAAGCTCATTTTAGACCATAGACGTGTTTGATGCAAAGCCACATGAACACAGCATTGTGGAGCTGGAGGAAAACTCCAGGCTCATTTATCTCAACCTTCTTTTATAAATTATGAAACCAGACAATTTACGCAAGATAATACAAACCTACTGGTGATGGAGAAACCCTTTCAGATTGGAGTGTGTTCGTATGTGATACGTGATTGGTTATATAAATTTAGTGTGACTGAAATTTTTGTTGAGTTCCATTGTGAGGGAAAGAGAAGCAATTGAATTTCTCTGTACCCTCTTATAAGTACTCACTTACTGGCCACACTGGACCAAATCTCTTGAGTTTTTTGGTAGCATCCAATTCTGTTTTACTCAGAACTATTTTCAAATGCTGTGAGAAAAAGATTTCACAAATGTGGGAGTGGTAAGAATTCATGTAAGAAAACCTAAGTAACTTTGGCAGATCCACCTTAGGGACTTTCTTAGAAGAGGAGGTTTTCCTGGGATTAAAAAGTATTTTGACATGGAAATATCTTAATAACTCTGTAAAGTTTTCAGCTTTTCTTTGGGGAATTTTTTTTATCAAGATAAGTTACAGTTTTGCCTTTTTTCTGGTTTCAAAATGAAGGCTTTAAAAACAGCTAATAGCTGGTGACTAGAAAAGTAATAAACTTGCTCTGCCTTAGTTACGACTATGTGAAAATAGTGAAATTATTTACACTGACTGGTTAAGAATAATGCATGCAATTTGGAAATAGATAAGGCTTTGTGGACTGACTGGTTGCTTGAGATTCTTTTCCTCTAACAACTACTAGCTGCATGACCCGGTCACGTTACTAAATTTCTCTGTTCCTGTTTCCATTTTATATAGAGGAGGCTCATAACAGAACCTACCTCGTGGTTGTTGGATGAGGATTGCATGGCATAGATTGTGAAAGTCTCTTAGACCAAATAACCCTGACACATAGTATTCAACTGGCATTAATATTAGTTTTAGTATTATTTGATTCGCACATAATATTTTACAATAGAAAATTCACTCAGTCACTATTGTTTAAGTCAGTGACAGTACTAATTTTCAAATCTGTTGACAGTTGGGAGCAATAATTATGAGGTGCTTATCCAGAGAAACATATTACCGTGTGTTCCCTGTAAATTTCCTAGAAATAGGACCTAACTTCATTTGTTGTGGTAAGGTATCCGTGTGTGGGACCACGTATTCTGAATAATGCTTAGTATGTGAACTCTGAGTGAGAGATATATGTATAAATACTATTTGAGATGCCAGGAAATTTACTTAAAGGGAGATTGTTCAACTTGGAAGTTTTTAATTTCACCCTCATCTTCATTTCTCCTGCATTTTACCTAAATAGAGAAAATGATATCAAAATATCATTTTGGTACATGAAATCCCTTAAAGGGGGAAGCTGTGGTTAGAAATGGCAGGATACAATCAGAGCTCAAAGCCCCACTAACTTGGCAAATTTCTCTAAAGCTGTTTCTATAAAGCTAGGCATGACCTATCTCCTGACTTCTGAATGCAAATAGAAATATGTAAACTTTCACTGTGCCTAAGCTTCAGTTATTTCAAATATTATTACAATATACTGTGTAGTATAAAAAATTAATGACTATGCTATTCCCTAGGAGAGTTTTTAAAATGTAGATTCCAAGCAACAGAGATTTTTTTATTCAACAGGTCTTGCTTGTGACCTGGGTCAGCTAGGTTAGAAACAACTCTGTTAGAGCACAGTGCTATAGATTTCTGTGTCAAGAGGATTTCACTTTGGGTCACCTTTGTTCAGTTCAAGAAGGCAGACTCTTAATAAGGCGTTAGCAAGGACAATAAACAGAGCTAGAGTACACTCTTGTATGTACATTGCTCAGGAAAAAAAAAACTACCACCTGAAATTCCTGTTCCAGGACCAGTGGACCAATAGTCCCATATTTATGAAGACATTTTATCTTTTGAAGTCTGAATATTGTATGGAATTCTTAAAGGTTTATGACATTGGAGTCAGGCAGGGAGAAAAAAGTTAGTTTTTTTCCAAAATAATAAAATAATCCTTGCTGGCCTGATGGTGTAGATGGGCCTGTAATCCTTATGTTCTGAGAAACTGAGGCAGGAGGATCACAAGTTCAAGTCCAGCCTGGGCAACATAGCAAATTAATGAGATCTTAACTCAAAATCAAAACCAAGGATTGATCTAGGAATGTAGCACAGTGTAAAGGCTGTGGATTCTATTCCCCCGCCCTGGAAAAAAAATCTTAATTGGAATTAATAAAATTTAACCAAAATTTTTATTTAATATGGTTAGTTTTGGTTTATCAACAAAGCCAGAGGACAAAGTAGCTAAGTTATTCTGATACTAAGGCAGTGTGTCCTAAATTAAGGTGCATTTCGAATTGACTTATTTGCAGAACAGTGTTTAAGCCATCCTTACATAGACAGAGAAAAAAAAAAACGTTTATGGCTGAGTAAAAAGAACCCTCAAGAATGACTTGTGCACAGAGACTCCTTGGCATGAATTGAAGATAGATCCTAATAAGTGGCATTGTATACCGAGATATCACCTAGTCCCAGCCATGAGTGTTTCATTCAGAGAGATCAAAAAGCCATTTAGCCAGCATGATGAAACCTTTTTTGTGAACAAGGTCTCTGAGGGTCAGAATCGCCCAGCAATTCAGTCTTCATTACCTCTCTTTCTTTAAAGAAGCAGCCTACTCGGCTCAGATTTTAACAGTACACTTCTCCAATAGGGTGGCTACCTGGCAGTCCTGGGGAGCCTCGTGATTTAGTTCCATTGTCAAGGTATTTAAGCCGCAGCTCTTCAGGTGCAAGGTCAACTTTCCTTACCACGCAATTGTTTCTGCTTAGAGTGGGACGCAAAAGTCTGTTTTTGTTATCTGTCCCAAGGAGATGGAAATCTCGGGTTCTATCACTCCACGTGGGAAGTAAAAGGCCTACAATGTTTGTTTCGGATGAGGACTTGTGCGCTGATCCTTGGTGATCATTTTCCCAGCTTTCCTTGTGGTGATGGGTGCGGTCACCTTCTCAGAGTGGACTGTGTTTCTGAATCTGAAGCACTTTTGGGCCCTTCAGGATGAAAGGCACTTTTCTTGCTAAGTGTCAGCCATTTTTTTATTGTTATTAAGTCAATCCCAAAGTTGTATCCACTAACATGGCATTTTCAAAAATGACATGTTGCAGCAGTGTTCTGGGAGACACTGTTCGGCTGGCTTTTGGACGCCAACCTCCTAAGTGCTCATTTCGAAGTGGTGCTTCTGGGAATTGACCCTTCTCTTTGGTTGCTCGGTAAGCCCACAAGTAGGAAGCTGTTCAGAGGATTGTGATGGGCAAAAGCAGGTGGCAGGTACTTTATGATGGGCTCATTTCCCTCAAAGGCATCTGCTGTTTAAGGGTGTGTGTAGTCGCTATGCATGAAGACTGGCTCTTGAGAATAAAGCGATGATACTCAAACACCATTTTCTGAGAACTATTAGAGTAATTGGTTTAAAATACGCTGTGTTAGTAGGCATCAATTCTGAAAGAAAAATGCCAAGCGCTGGGAAGCATGGCTTTTCTACTTAATTTCCACAGAGAATTTGTCCTATGCCTTTTCGTTACACGTTGGTGAAATCTACAGTACATGCACACTTGAAATTAGACAACTGTAGACAGGAGGATCCAGAAAAAAAGTTACACAGGTTTTGATTTTCTTAGTTTGAGGTAAATCATGAGTACGTATCAAAGATCTAACTCTCAAAATATGCATTTGATGGTAATGATTGCTAATTTAAAGAAATAGAAAAGTGCTTTTGTGTAAAATTTCCAAGACCCCGTGTCTATGCTTTGCCTTAGTATCATTTAGCATTCTAGTATGAAATAACTGAGCAGCAGCTGTTTTTACTTTTACTTCCGGGAGTGAAGCTAGGAAATGCTAATTGTCCTAGAGAGGGGATTAAAAGGAAAGTGGGAGAATTCTAAGCAGAGTACTCAGTACAGGGGCTGTTTGGGAAATAACTGTAAATAGTACATATCTCCAACATCACTTCTTCAGCCAGTGCTTATCAAATAGAATCGAGAGCAGTGACTAGAAACTCCTGGAGTAGGGTTAAATCATTTCTTCAGAGATCACATGTAGACATAATACTTAGGCCTTCAAAAAACCAAATGGTAGGTCCCCTGTGTATGTTTTTTAAAGGATTCAAATGGATCTTAATTGCATGTTAATTGACCCATAGAAAAGTGTAAGGCAAGTGTTTTCGTCTATGTTAAAAAATGAGGAAAACATCTTTTTAAATAGAAATGCAGAGCAGGTGTATATTGCTTCACTTTCTGTCCTTATGAGTAAGCATAGACCAGGTGTTCTTTGTTAAGAGAAAAACTGAAAGAAAAAGAGAAGTTGATCACAAATTCCGTATGTGAAACTTGAGTTTCTGTTACTGAAAGATTTCTAGACTTGATGTTTTTCGTGAGGTCCAGAGCTATGTAACTCTGCACTCTTTCACAAATAATCTGAAAGCTGGAAAAAGTAACTACTAACCACTGTATTTTTTTCAAGAAGAAAACTACCACTTACATTGATCTATATATTTTATTTTTTGAAAAGGCTAAGAAAACCTCCAAATTTTATGTAACATAAAGGAATAAAAAGAAGACCAAATTTGTCAAATTGTGAAAGTTATTTCAGAATCATAGTAAAACTCAAGACACTGTGTCTGTGTCTGTATATTTGTGAAAGATAAGCCCTGCCTGAGCCTCGCACCTTAAAAATTTTCTCTCTTTTTGTGAAGTAGGCCAGAGAAACATTATGAAATATTACACCATGATAATGCCTTCGATGATCTCCATTAAAGAATCAACCAAAGTAACAGTGCTTTTGCTAAAAGTGACAGTCTAGTATGTGACATCCTTTAATTAGCTATGTTTTGGGGAAGTCAAAATCCTTGTAGTCTCTTTTTTGCTTGGGATACTTGAGAAAAATAGGATCTTTATTCAGCCACAAAATTAAACTGAAGCCCAAAGTTGTGACTCTCCCTGGTTATCCTGAGTGGCCTGCATGGCTCCGGATTGGCCAAACCATCACTTTCGATGTCTGCAGTGGACAGGAATCTTCAAGTTATTTGAAAATAGGGTTTGTGTCATATTTGCGCAGCTTATCCTGAGCAGCAAAATTTTGCACCATTGTAGGAATTTTGAAATTCCTACAATGGTGTAAAATAACAGCCATAGAATTTTTTAAATCAATAAGTTAAACATGAAAATGATGTAGTTGTGCATCCATTTAGTAAACATTTTATTATGAAAGTTATATTAAAGAAACCATTTTAAAATATACTGATAATAAAATTTATTTCTTATTTTCAATTGTAATTTTCCACAAAGTTTAGTGAGAAGCCAGGATGCTTATACATAGTTGTGATTTTATTCTCAATAATTTTTAATTTTTGTTTGCAATGGAAGAGAATAATGATACTATTTTAAAATATTTATGTGGAACATAGGTTGTTATATTATTCACTATACTTATTCATCTTGGAAGATTATCTCTCCCTCTTTTTGAGACAGGGTCTCATTCTATATCCTAGGTAGGTCTTGAACCCCCTGTGTAGCCTAGAGTAGCTTTGGACTCACAGTAATCCTCCTGCCTCAGTCTCCCACATGGTAGGATCATAAAGCATGCATGACCACACCCCGGTTATGTTGTGTTGGGAAATTGAGCACAGGACCTTGCACTTGCTAGGCAAGTGCTTTAACCGCTGTGTCATTCCTTTAGCCCCAACATCTTATCAGATTGTGTATGATTTAATTTTCTCTAAAAATGTGAAATATAAATTTACCCATATTTCTAGAACATCAACTTAAATCATAAGTTTCTGTCTTGCTAATGTTTTCCTATATTCATTTTTAGTTTTCTTTCATGCTTTGGCCAAATCACTTTTTAAAATTAGAGCTTACATTTGATTTTAACCAATGCTATTAGCATATTTTTCATAAACTGTGCTTGCCACTGTTAATGAAAATACAAATACTTAGATACAAAGAAGCAAATGAATCCAGTTAGCTAAGATAGTACTGTTTTACAGTGTTCACTGAAGTTAAAATAATCCAGATTTTTCAGAAATACATTATACCAAAAATATCCCCCCCCCCCCTTTTTAAGGAATGCATGGTTAGATTGCTATATTTTAACACGATGTATCTCTGTAACTTTAAGTTTTCTAAGTTCTTTCTAAATTTATCATCTACTAATGCACACAATTTTTTTCGGAGGTAGGATGATGCTAAGTATGCTTTGAACAAATTAAAGACAGGACTGGTTTATCAGACTTGAGTGCAAAAGAGAATTTCCGATGCTGATAGGAGAGCCAAGAGGCTCCAATGTTTTCAGAATTATGGGCATCTGGTGTTATGCTTAAATGGTAATTTAAAAATTGAGTCTAGATTTTACAGAAGAAGGTATATTGGAGCGGGAAGAGTACTTCATTTTTGAAACAAGTTCCAGAGTGATGGATCTTTGTTTTGTCCTTTCATAATTATGCTTCTTTAGATGGTTGGTTAATCTTTCTGGCCCTTATCTTTATTGTATACAAACGAGCATGTTAATGTCGACCTGACAGAGCTGCCATAATAGTTAAATAATGACATCAAGTGGAGGCATCCCATACAGAATCCCCTTGTGTGTCTTGTCCTGAAAAATTGAGAATAAATATCATGACAGAAATATAATTTATGTAACACTGAACTATTAGGTAGGCAATCAAGAATATTTCTCTGACCTTCAGTGAACCATGTTAATTTTGCATTAACTGCATATATTCAGGGGCTTTTTAAATGAATTTCATTTTTTAAAAACCAATTTAACATCTTGGCTTAAACTTGAATGGAAATTTGCAGAAGTGTTTTCCTTTATAGTTTAATAAACAGTAAAGATGTGGTGATGGGTCTTGAATGTGGAAGTGTTGTGCATATCACGTTTTTGAAGAGATTCTTTTGGGGGATTTCTTTTAAGGGATAAATCCTCTCAATGGCCAAAATGAAGCTAATCCTTTACGTTCTTACACAAATTAACACCTTATAATACTAGAAATACAGAAATTTGGGGGAGTTGGGGTATAGGGAGAAAAAAAGGATTATTTGAGAATTTGTGTGGATTTAGAAGTAGGTGACTCAAAGTGAGATTTACATAGGTGGGAGTTTTTGTATGTTATGCTAATTTCTGATGAGGAAATAGATATCCAAATAGATCAAGAAAGGTTAGGGCAGGAAGTAGTGAAACACAGCAGGTAAGATAAAAAGGGGTCTCCTCAAATTGAGAATTGATGGGAAAAGCAATATTAATGGAGGATTTATTGGCTGTTGCTAGTGCCTGCCTCTGGTTGACCGCTCCCTAGGGCGATTGATGTTGTAAATGTTTTATAATAAATAGTTACAAAGATAATAGGGAGAAAGATCTAAGTGTAGAGCACCTCAGCCATTGCTTAAAGGTGGAGAATTTCACAACCAGACCTTAGCAACCAAGTTGCTTAGTGAGATTGTTCCTTTATTCAACTCATCTGTTAAAGGCCCTAGACAGCCACGTTGGCAAGTACCTTCTGGGTCCTCCTTCTCACATCAGACGCTTCTATCCTTTTTAACTTTCCCCAATAAAGTGCCTCCTCTCCACCTGGCTTCCTTCACCTGCAATTTCATTATTAGACATGGTGTCACTCACATCTGACAGATTGCCAGCCAACACACCAACTGATAAAGCCAAAAGACACGGTTTTCCCAACATTTCTCAATTGAAAAGTTCATGTAATGCATTGAAGGAAAAGATTTAATTCTCTTTCATGACTGTTTAAACTGCTTGGGAATTGTATTTACTGACTAGAGTTCTTAGTTCCTCATTCCTCTGGGAATTTGTGGCAATTTCAGATATGCTGACCTGAATAGAAGGGGTCAAGGTCTGCATTACAATGAAACTGATCTAGCTTTGAAGTGAATTTGCTATTCAATCCACTTCTCATTTTAATTTTTGTCTTTGGGGAAAATAAAGGCCTTTCTTTTATTTGCATGTACCTAGAGGTATGAGAATGGAGGGGTTTTACTCTGAAAAAAAAAAAGACTATAAACATATTTGTCACTGCTGGTAAGTAAATTCTACACTTACGTATTGTTAAAGTAATGGAATTGAATGAATATATTAACTCTAGTGAAAAATCGAAGATTGCTTTCCCACTGTAGTTAAATTTATTTTACTTCTAGGCAAGCAGAAACTGTGATCTTCTATTTAATTTGTATTTTGCAGTGGACAGTGGTGCTGATCTTTTGTTCCTCTCAATGACAGTATGCTGTGTGCTGGCATTTGCAGCTTGCTACTTCCAATATGCATAAATCCCATTATACTCTATGGTTGATGCTTTTAAAATGATATGGTGACTTTTCTTGACCTATTTGTTGATTTACTTTAGCAATTGAAAAAGTATCAAACCTTTGAAGCTGGGTCCTATTAATCTCTGCTTGCTTTCTATCTGTTCTTTCTGTAATTTTTATTCTTAAAGCTAAACAAAAAGGGCTTGCAAGTATTCATGTACAAAAATGTTTTAAATTGGTTGTATATCACAGCTGGGAATTGATTGTATTTCGCGGCATTAGTGTAATAAATAACTTAAAAATACATTTATCTGACTCACTTGAAAGGTCCTACATCATCCTAATGTGAAAGTTCTTAGGACCTAAGTTTTTCTTTCTTTTTAAGAAGGATTTAGGTAGCTGATAAATAGCATGCATTGTTACTTTGGGGAGAGGTACATTTATATGCATTTTAATAAAAGGGTTCCAATTTTCTGAGAAAATGTTTGGTTAAATGTGAGGACATATCTTGTTTTGTTTGTAAATTGGAATGACCTGATGGCAGGGAAAATTTCCAAATTTGACCCTTAGCTTATAAACTCTGTGCATGGTTATTTATTTATTCTCTTTTTAAGAAATTTTCATGGGAAGCAAAGGGTGATTCAGATGCTAATATCTTACAAAAAGGAAAATTACTTTTATAAATATAAGAAAAAAAGATAAGAATGTAAAATTGATTTGAATTGAAATAGAAGTAATACTACAGTCCAGTTTGTTTCCCCTATGTAACAAGGTATGAATGGATTTGATTTTTTGGTGGCCTCCGCATTGCCTAGGCTTTAAAAAATAAGCAAAAATTTTATTTCTACAATTATTTTTTTCATTTGTTTATTTGTTAGTCATATAACAAGTGTTTAGTTACCTATTGCTACATACATTTGTCATCGTACGTCACAACATAAGTAGCATTTATTTGTCACTATTTCTGAGAGCCAAGATCTAAAGGAAGCTCAGGTATATGGTTCTGAATGAAGAGCTCTCGTAATGTTACAGTCAAGATGCCCTGTTGGGCTGCAGGCATCTGAATGCTTGATTGGCCTGGATCCTTTTTCAGGCTTACTCGTGGTCCTGAGTCAACTTGTAGGCGATGTCAATTTTTAAGTACAGGTCTGCTCATGATGTGACAGTTGTCCTTTCCCAGAGGAATTGATCCAAAAGAAAGACAGCTCATGCAGAATTAAAACTGCAATATCTTTTATAACCTAATCTAGGAAGTAACATTAGTCTTTTCTACCACTGTCTTATTGGTTACATAGATACCCCTTGCTACAGTGTGGGGTGTGGATGCTGGGAAGTCTGGGAATTGTTGGGAGCCCCATTCCAGGCCTTTCCCTCCATATCTTTGTGTTCCATACAAGGTTAAAAAGTAGATACACATATGGCTATACATAGATTCCTATCATTTATTTTATTTTATTTTATTTTATTTTTTGAGACAAGGTCTTGCTCTGTAGCTCAGGCTGGCCTTGGACTCACAGTAATCCTCCTGCCTCAGCCTCTTGAATGCTGGGATTACAGGAGTGCACCACCACACGCGGCTTTATGTGGTACTGGGGAATCGAACTCAGGAACTTGTGCTTGCAAGGCAATTGCTTTAACTGCTGTTCCATTCCTCCAGCCCCACTGCCTTTTGGTGATGTATGTGCTAGACAATAGATTCAAAACCCAGTTAATTTTTGCTCTGGTAATACTTCTAGTTTTAGCACAAACATGTTCAATTAGAAATCAATTTATTTTACAAAATTTCACATCTAGAGAAATATTTTAAGCATAATTTCAGATGAAGAATAGTAGAGAATAATTAGGGATCAAAAAATCTTGTTTGGTAAATGCTACCCCACACAATCTACAATTATTAAGTTAAACATCAAAGGACCAGAAAACAAGCCGTTTCTGTCAGCCTTAATTTTTTAGACACCGAGGACCACTTGACTTAGAAGCTTCTTATAATTTCAACTTGAGACAGTGGATTTCTTGTTATATTGTGAAATTTACATAGCTAGTGAACTTAATAAGCAAGAACAAATTTTTTTTGCTAGAATTTCCAATGAAGGTTATTATCATAATTTTAGTTTTAGTAAATTTTAGTTTTAGTTGACTTTTCTTGATTAACTGCTTTTTTGAACGAGAGACTGAGCCCAGGGCCTTTGCAGTGGCCATACCCCCAGCACAGTGGTTATTATTATTATTATTATTATTATTATTATTATTTTCTTAAATTTTGAGACAGTGTCTTCCTAAGTTGCTCAGTTGCCCAGATTGATCTTGAATTTGTGATCCCTCTGTGTCATCCTCCTACAGTGCTGGGATTCCAGGCCTCTGTCACCAGGCCGGGCTGGCTGGCTGCTTATTTTCTGATCCATCTCCCATTTCTTCTTTTTCTTCAATAAAGTAAAACAATGAGAAAGGAATACTTAACCTTGTTGTCAGTTATGTTTAATTTTTAATTTAAGGACTAACCCATATGCCTGTGAATTCCTCCTTTTTCTAACATGACCACCAAATAATGGAGGTCAGATGAGGCCACTTTCTACTTTATATTCCATAACTATTTTCCCTTCTGTGAGCATTGATTAAACATATATTATTTGTAACACACATAGTACCATGATTTTAAGGGACACAGATGCATTTGCAACTGCCTAAGAAAAATCATGGTAAGTGACACTGGAGAATCTCACAGGACACAGAAGAATGTATATTTTTGCCTCAAGCAAGAGATTCCCCTCTTTCTCTGATGTCTGGTTCATGGTTTTTTTCTCCTAAAAAACTGAATTTCCCCATTCCTGATGAGTTATCATATTTTTTCAAGTGATATTAATTTCCTCCATTTATAGTATAAGAATCTGACAGTGGGGCATTCTACACCTCCACTCCCAGACCTTCTACTCTGGTTATACTTGGGTACTGTCACGTTATGTTTTTTTATTTAAAATACTGAACACATTAAAGAAATTTAACCAGCATCAATTATTATAAATATTGGCCCACATAATTATATTTCACTATAATTGTTTTTGTTGCTCTTCATTCGTTTACTTAGCTCTATTTCTCCATCTGATATTATTTTTCTTGTGCTTAGAGAATTATTTCAGTTTATGCTTTTAAGATTTTCTCTTTTTTTTACAGTTGAGATTATATCTGGCCTTGGTTTACAGTTTCCTGTGATCAGATTTCGATGATCTTTGATCTCTAGTTTTGTTGTTTTAATCAATTTTTGGAAAAAGAACCAGACTTTTAATTTTTTTTCCGAGTTTCTTTCTTAGCTGTTTTCTGTCAGCTTACTTTCTTTATGTTTAAAATTCTATTTTCTTTTTTGCTTCACTTTGCATAGCTTCTATTGCTACTTTCAAATTCACCGAATTTTGTTTCTGTTGCATCTAACATGCAGTTAATCCAGCCAGTGTATCTGTTTTTGCCAATATTACAATATTTATTTATAAAAGTTTGACTTGAGCCTTTTTTTTTTTTAGTAGAACTTTCAGTATCTCTGCTTACCTTTGTGGACATCTGGTAAGTGTTCTGAATTTATGGCTGAAATGATTTTCTTTCCTCAATCTCCAGAGTTCTGGGGATTGCAAACACGTACTGGATGTTAAACACTTTGACCTCTTGCCTTCTGAACATGTTTATATACCTACACTTTCCCCTGATCTTTATTCTAGTATACAGTGAAGTTCTTTGGAAGCAGTTTGATTGTTTTGGAGCTTGCTTTTTAGGTTGGTTTTAGAATGGGGCTGGAGCTGTGCTTGGTCTGGGTTAGCCCCCATGGCTGGAGCAAAATTTAAGTGATTGACTCTGACCTTCCTCTTTCTTCCTCATCTCACTGGAAACAGCACTGTAGTGCCTGGAAATGCATTATACTTCAAGTGGTCTTGTGAAACTTTAAAAGTAGTGGACCAAGAACATACAGATCTTTGGGTAGCAGTATTACCTGGTATACTGACCTCAAAACTTTCTAAGTTTTTTTTACATGAACTATAATAAACTACTAAAGTATAAATCATTATTCATGAGAATTACTTTTTCTAATTCTCATAGATAAAATTAATTTTTTTTGGACAAATCAAAAGATCATGTAAAAATATCACCCTAAAACTGTGGATTGTTATATTGGTAAGGGTTCTTGGGGAGGCAGAATTGATAGAAATTACCTATAAATAAAAGAGAAATTATTTGTGTGGCTTCCGG
This sequence comes from Ctenodactylus gundi, assembly GCA_004027205.1. Lineage (NCBI taxonomy): Eukaryota > Metazoa > Chordata > Mammalia > Rodentia > Ctenodactylidae > Ctenodactylus > Ctenodactylus gundi. The sequence goes on from PVKB01002800.1 coordinate 195,743, forward strand.
ATCTGAAGAGTCCACAATGGCTGTGCCCATGGGGCAAGAGCTAGAAGGTCCCTTAGCTGCTCAGATGTGAGGTAGAATGTTGTGAGAGACTGTGCTCATTGTCCCAAGGTGATGGTGGAGACTCGGAGCGAGTCAGCCATGGAGATCAGCAGTGGGAAGACAGGAGCAAGGCAATGGCAGGAGATGATGGTGAAATCCGTAGCTGTCCTAGTAGATGAAGTTGAAATAATCTTGATTCTTTCTTCTTTATTTAGTTCAAGCTGCCAGTCTATTGGCTGGGGCCCCCACACCCTGAGTGGTTCTTCTCTCATTTGCTTGTCCACAAGCCAGTTACACACCCTGAAAGCTCTATCCGGGGCCAATCTCATCAGGTGTCTTAATTCCTCCAGTGATCACAGTTGTCTTCGTCCGTATGAATAAGCATGACTGAGATCGGCAAGATACTTAGTATGTAGGGAAAGGTGATGAGCTGAGACAGTTAATTCTCTTTGAAGAAAAATGAGAAAAACATTTAAAATCATTTTATACATTGTGTATTTCATGTGTCTTATTTCCATACTTTAAATGGTAAGTTATTCAAAATAAATGCAGGTTAGAGTTTGTGTGAAATTTTTCCATAGAATTATGTCTTCCTGTGCATGTATTTGGGCACCTATGATAGAAAATGTTTGAGATCATTATACACTAATGCTTTTACATCTCTGTAAAAATTCTGCATACTGTCATATTTTACTATTAGTGTAAATACATTTTGTGAGTGTCTTTCAATAACATGTAAATGAAGTGTCATGAAATATGAAACCACTCAGTGACTATATGTTAATGTCTAAATTGTGTATTAACATACTTTGTTTCAGAAAGAGGAAAACCTTTAAAAAAACTCAGCATCATTAATTTCAGGCATGTAAACATGAATAGCATGAATATGATATACTTTTCATATGTTCATTGCTAAACTTAAAGAGTGAAAGGGCCTTCAATATCCAGAAGTATTTAAGTATTCTTGTTGCCGAAAATTTTATTTTCTGTTGAAGATGATTGCATTGATATTCGTATTCTCAAGAATGAATAAGCAGTGATTCTAATCTGTATTTAATCAGCCATAGTGACTTAGACATTAGTGACTCATTCTAAAATCAACAGTCAGGATATTGAACTATTTTTAAATAAGCTCTCTATTCTGCAAAGCAAGTTGTTGAATAGTATTTTAAGAGTCACCAACTGAAAATTTTTTTTCATTTTCTACTGGAGGTTTGAATTAGTTTAAAATAGCAAAAAATATTGCATCCAGGAGAAAATGAATTTCTAAAGTGTTTGATTTTGATTAATCACTGAAAATATGTCTTCTACATATTTATGAATATCAGCCCATGCCCTGCCTCTGCCTTCCATTAGTACCTTTTATCTACCAAAATTATTCACTGTTTTCGCTTAAAATTAAACAAGATTGAAGTCATCATTTTACTACTAATTCTTCTGTCATGCCTTTATGACTTGGTCAAATTAATAGCTTCCTTATCACTCTGCTTTAATATTTTTCATTGGATTTGACATCCTCTATGTTTTCTTTTTCTACACCTAATGGCTTCTAATTCCATGCTGATGTCAGTCACAATATGAAAGAGCCGCTTGCCGTCGTGCCCAGTTATGGTTCTGCTGTTCTTCAATCTCATATCAGCTCTGTCTCCTTCCTGAGGCCTGGACCCCGAGTATTCCAGGTCAGATGAATCAAGTCCTTACTCAGCTTTTAGGCACATTTGGTGCTTCTCCTTGATTTACTATTGATATGAAGTAGTTTTATACATTTTTATAAAGCTACTATCACAGGAAACTGACTGTTATTTTTCTACTATTCCAAAATTGCTGACAGGGACTCAAGACTTAGGCTGAAAAGGCAGCAAAAATATCTAACAATAATTTGGGGCAGACATTCTCAAACTTACACAGAAGCAAAAAATTATAATCAATATTTATATTGCCATTAGAGGTTTTATTCCTTGTTTTCTTTTATATACCTCATTTCTCTTTATTTTTGATCTGTCTGATGTCTGAAATTTCTATTGTATTTTGCCTTAATTTCAACACATACTGTTTATAGATAAAGAATTATAGTTTGATAATTTTTTTTTCAGTAATCTAAAGATGCTTCTGTTTCTTCATCCTCTAGCCTTGATCATTGGTGTCATGTTAGCTGTTGGGTTCACCTCCTATGCAGCTAATACATCCTTTTTTTTTTCCTGGCTTCACTTAAGAATATTCTGCACCCCACCCCAGTAAGTGTGCATGGAGGCATTCACTTAGAGCTGCACACCAACTTGCCTCCTCCTTCAGGTAGTGAACCTGTGTGGTGGAGAGCTCTGAGTTCCAGAAACTCTGAGTACTTTATGTATGTGTCTTCCGTGCCCCTTTCCTGGGCACGACCAATGGTGGACAACACTGAATTGAGGAAAAGTGGGTAGCAGCTTGCTGGCAGTGGAAGGTAACTCAGAACCTCCTAAGTGTCTTTGCGTGATTTTGTGATGGTGCTCGGTTTTCAAGAACTTGTGCGAATCAGTAGTGATTTGTTTAGCAGCCCAAGGACTTGAGGGCACCCTGTACCAGCTCAGTGGTATTGCTTATGCTCTTTCCCATTGGCTTATGCTGGAGGAGACCCCGAGGATCTTGTGATGCTGAGAAACTGTGTGGAGGCTGTATATCCACGTACCTATGTTGAGAAGTTTTGGGGTACACCTTGCACTCAGCATCTAGTTTTAGGAGCTAAGAAACTCAAGCTGTATCTCACCCACAGCTTGTTACCCTAATTTGATGACCGTTGAAGCCAAAACACTTCCTACAAGGAGTCTTGGCATGCTTCGCCTTTGTAAGAGGGTACAACATATGGTAGCGGAATTAGGGCTTCACACCCGTGGGAAGTCTTAACAAATAAGTATGCTCCACAGATTTGTCTTTCCTTTATGTCCAAGGAAGAACAACAAAACCCTCCTGGTTGTGTAAAATATTGTGAAGTATTGAGGATTAAAAACATATGGCACACTGGTAAAGAAAAGCCATTAGTGCTGTTCAGGTATTGCACTTAACTGTTGGTAGCTTATATCATGCCACCTTATGGCCTATTCAAGAGCAAAATCTCTATACATGCCTTCTCTATACTCAAAGACAAAAAATATCAAGGTCCTATTTCAATTAAGAGTAAAAGCAAAAGTACCTCAAATATCACTAACATTTTGTTTGGATAACTTAACCACGTAAAATGAATCTTGGTTTTAATTAAAAAAAAAAACAGTACCGATTACTTTCTAGAAATATACAGACTAAAATGTTAGCGGTGTTAGCCCATATTTTGGCTCGCAGGGGTAATTTTACAGTTTTGTTGAATAAATAAAATATAGAATTGGGACTTGAAAGTGGAATATATAAAGACAACTAAGCCATTCAGTTACTAACTTTATGTCTTCTTCTAAGAGTTTAAAAAAAAAATCACTAAAAGACTCAAGGAGTTTACTATTGAGGATGTATTGTGGCCTTGAGACTGTTCATGACAGACCACCCAAGCCTGTAGCCTTTAATACCAAAAAAGTGACTTTATGTTCTTCTAGATCTAACTGGCTGGATTTCTGTGTAGAGAGCTTTAAAATCAATTTAAAAAATCACATCCCTCCCTCCTGGGAGTGAAGAAAAGAACAACGGGCTTGTGATAAATTTAAATCCTCTCTGATCAGGGCCTCCACTGTAAACCTGTCACAACCTCACCCAGATCTGTAAAGTGCTTATCAAGCCAAAAGCATCAAAATAATCAGTGTTTCTGTTCTTTACAAAAAAAAAAAAATCCTGAAATTGCCTTTGTGTTTTTGCTGTCTACACTCCACAACAATTAACTTTTCTGTTAAACATTTGAAAAATCCTCTCAATTCTGCCAATTTACTTCTTATTCCTAACACCCTGCTCAAAATTGTCTTGATATTGATTAACTTACATCAGGGTTTTGTGCTTCCAGGAACTTAAAATGACAAAAGACAGCCGGTTACGGCTGTCCTTTGCATCCTGGAATCGGTCAATCAACAGGTTAACTCAACTGACTTAATTCGTACCTCAAAACCCAGTAATTAATAACATCTGTATTTCAGGCACTATATCTGAGCACAAAATATGCTGCAAATCTGAGCTTCTGGTGTTAATTTTATCCAACTAAAGCTATACAAAAATATCTGGGTTCATTTGTGGTCAATGAAAATTTTTCCTAAGTTAAAAATATCTAAAATTATTTAATTCTTAGGTATCTGTATCAATGCTAGTAAGATATGATTTGTTAAACATAATGTTACATAAATATAATACTGCTAAATTATTCTAAACTTTGACTCTAAGGTAAATAAAATTAGTCAGGGGCTAGGGGGACAGTTCAGCGGATAGAGATTGCCCAGCAGGCACACGTCCTGTGTTCACTTCTCCACGCCAAGATGAGCTAGCCGAGTGTGAGGGAAGTATATCCAGATATCCTCACAGTAAGGAGTCTAGAGCAGGAGAATCGCCTTGAATTTAAAGCCAGCCTGGACTACAGAAGAAGCCCCTCTAATCTCAAAATAAATGAATAACAATAGCAATAATTTTATTTTATTTATACTTATTTATTTATTGAGAGAGGGTATCACTTTGCAGCCCAGGCTAGTCCTGAAATCACTATGGAGACCAGGCTGGCCTGGACTCATGGTGATCCTCCTACCTTAGCCTCCTAGGTGCTGGGACGATGGGCATGTGCCACCTCACCCAGCTTATGTGGTGCTGGGTAATCAAACTTGGTTACTTAGTACTTAGTGGTTGCTAGGCAAATGCTTTAACTGCTGAGCCATTCCTCCACCCCCAATAAAAATAATTTTAAAAAGGTAGATAGGACTAGAGAAATGCTTCAGGGGCTAAAGCACTTGCCTATGAAGCACAAAGCTCTGGGTTCGATTTCTCAATGTTTTTCCCCTTCCAGGTTTAAATTCTTAATCCATAACATGCTGTAATGCCTGTTGTCTGTAATCCACCACACGCCTGTAATCCACCACATACCTGTAATCCACCACACACCTGTAATCCACCACACGCCTGTAATCCACCACACACCTGTAATCCACCACACGCCTGTAATCCACCACACACCTGTAATCCACCACACACCTGTAATCCACCACATGCCCATAATCCACACCTCCCGACCAGGCCTTGATGTCAAAACAGCACGTTTTTATAAATAATCCATAATATCCAGATACATGAGACTTCTCAAAGACATTTCAGAACCAAACCACAGTATCAGCTAGTTTAAACTTCTTTGCTGCTAGCATGTAGCTAGAGGCTGTAAGACTGTCAGTCTTGTGTCAATAATTACAAAAAACCTAAGCTGTAACTACTTATTAGTTTTTTAAATGTCTTAAAATTTTTGCATAAAATTAAATGTGTAATAGCAATGTGTTACAATCTCACAGGTCAATCAATTATAAAATACTTTAATGAATGGGTCATACAATAGTGAGTCTAGGCTTCTTAACCGAATGCCAGAAGATGCAATTCACAAGCCTAAATCCCATTGGATGGAGAAAGACTTGGTCAACTTTACACTAAGAATCCTTAATTTCTATTGTTATCCTTACTACCAGGCCCTGTGACTATTTGTTGCATATTTATGCATTACTGAGAGGGTAGTCGTCAGACTATTTGGTGTGTACTGGGTTTACTGAACAAAAATTCTTGAGACATAAAATTCTCCCAAAATTTAGTGTAGAAATGTGGGAACTTAGGAGGAATATGAGATTAATGGACTCGGTCTCAGGTTGGACTCACTCTGGACCCATTTGTGTTTCTGCTTCATACTGCGATGATTCTTAAGGTTACAGGAGGAGTAATTGCAGTTGATATGCTGGGAAATTGGTAGAATTACCACATTGAGAATTCTGCTGCTTGAAGAAAGAGCTGTACGTGAGGAAAAATGAAACCTGTGATGGCTAATTTTTTGTTAACTCGACTGGGTCACAGTGGCCAGGCAGTTAATCAGACATTATTCTGAGTTTTTTGTGAAGGTGGTTTTTGAATAAGATTAAATCCCCATAATTCCAGGAAAGCCAAGTATCATCCATAATGTGAGAAGGCCTTATCCGATCAGTTGAAGGCCTTAATGCAATAAAGATTGATGCGGCTAAGTAAGAAAGAATTCTCCCAGCAGATTTCGTCTGTGTGAAGTCCTGGAATCCCGCCTGCTATGCTGCTCTAAAAATTTTGAATTTCCCAGACTTCCACAGTCATGTGAGCCAATACCATAAAATTTCCCTCTGTGTATTGAACATCAAGCTAGGCTATGGAGTATACTATAGGGTATTCCTTGCTACTCCCTTGATCAAGTGGTTTGACATGTTTGCTGCCAAAGTCTGGTATAAGAGAGTACTGAACTCTTATTGATAGGAAAAGATCAAAATTTAAAATTTAAGGTATAATTTCTGCTGATTGCATAAGACTTTGGCAGGCTTACAAATTTGAAAATCAAAAGTTGAGTCATTGTAAGTCAATGACTGCATCTTTGTGAGTGAGTGTGTGTGTGTGTGTGTGTGTGTGTGTGTATAGATATATATACACACACGTGTGTGTATATCCATATATATATATATATATATATATATATATATATATATATATATATGTAAGTACATATGTCGTATATACACAAACCCACAGAATCACCCCTTGGTATCAGCAGGGGCTTGACCCAAGATCAGACCACATAATCATCACACCTTCCGATTCCTTATATAAAATGGTATAATGTGTAACCTAAACAATCCTTTTGTATACTTTACCATTTCTACATTATTTATAATATCTAGTACATTTTAAATTATGCATAGTTATTATATGATATCTTTTAGGGAATGATCATACGTGATGATACCTCTGTGTGTTTAGGTCAGACACATCAACAACCATTGCTAATCAAGTTACAAGTCCTTGATCTACAATTGGTTGAATTTGCATATGCAAACCCAGAAAATACTGGGGGTTGACTGTATAGATACGCACATCCGTCCTGTAAGTTCTGTTTCTAATACACTGTCTTGACCTTCCAAAATAGTAAGTTGAAAGCAGGACCATGCTTCTAAAAACGTTTCAGAGATTAGTGCCAATATCCAGGACTTGAAAGACGCAGAGCTGATTGATCCTGATTGCTTTTCACTTAAGTTACCAATTTGGCCTGTGCAGAAGACAGATGGAGCTTATGAGCAGTGGATTATCATAAGCTTCGTAAGGTGAGGACTCCAAATGCAGTTGCTCACCCAGATGTTTTTGTTCTATAGCAAATCACTATATCCCTTGCTATTTGATATGCAAATTTCACTTAAAGTAAATCCTTATTTTACCTGTTAGTAAAGACTACTAGAAGCTGATTCTGCAGTTAATTATTGTCTTTACAAGAAACCAGAAATCCTCTGTAGCAACCGAATGCTTGGCCATTGACCACTAAGTTGCCCTTTCATGAACTCATCGCAAATTGGGTATGCATAGCAGCTTGCTGCCGTCAAATGGAAGTGACATGGACAAGATGAGTCTTGAGAAAGACTTGAAGGAGCTAGGGAGTTGCATGAGCAAGTGTCTTAGATGTCAGGGATCCTGTATCATGTCGTGTTGTCCACTGCCTATGAATTTCCATTCGGCCTCATTAACAGTTCAGCTGCAATCATGTAATTCCTTGCTGGAGTCCTTTTGAAGGACAGTAGTGTAGGAAAATCTCTCAGTGGAAAGCGCTTTTAGAATGGATATCCTTTTATTTGATTAAAGGGGAAGAAGCAATGACTGACAGGAAGTTCACACAAATCCAATTTTGTGGTTAATTGATCAGGGACTAATTAGAAAATTGGTGAAAAGGTGATGTGAAATAGTATAGGGATTGTTACTCTCACTGGGAAATTATGTGAAATTTATTTTCAAAGTGAACCTATACTGTGGACCAGAGTCACACTATTTTGATAACAATGCCTTCTCTTGCCCAATTGACTTAGATTAAAAATAACCATCACACCATCACAGCAAGAATGGGCACATGGGTTTATAAACATGGACTTCTATTCAACCAATCCAGTCATCCAGTCTGAATATTACTAGCCTGCCCTCTATAATTTTATCAGTGAGCAAATATTTTACAAATGAACTGACACAGTATGTAATTTTTGAAATTACTTTTTTTTTTTCACACAGCAGAGTGACCTGTCAGTTCATCTATATGTTTCTGAGTATTACTAGCTTCTTGCTGTATTCTGTTTGGTGGAATTTCCACAATTTCTACATCCATTCACATTCAAGGACAGTTAGTTTCATTCCAAGTTTAGGCTCTCACATCTGCAAATTATGTGCAGGTATTGATGTGAAAAGGTGACATGCAAAAGAATATGTGGATAGTTGCTCTCACTGGGAAGTTGTGTGAAATTTTATGTTACAGTTGGATGTTCATCAAGGATAAATCAATGGTGATAGAAATAAAATCTGTCATAGACACTCAGGCGGGTGAATACTAGATCACGTGATATAATCATTAAGTTTCTGTGTCAAATTGACTGGGAAACCTGGTCCTTGGATACCTGGTCAAATGCTTGGATGTCTCTCAGTGAGGGCGATCTTGGACGATGTTAAAATTTAGACTAATAGTCTGAGTGAAACAGACTTTTCTCTTTATAAACCTAATCCAATTAATTGAAGGTCTCAATAGAATAAATAAGCCAACCTTTTTGGCATAAAAGGTAATTCCTCCCATTTGAACGGCTTTGAACAGGAATCTCGACTTTTTTCCCCCTTTGAATTCAAATCGAAGAAGCTCTTCTGGGGTCTTCAACTGCTAGTCTTTAGATTAGAACTATATCATCAGGCGTCTCGGATCTTGTACTTGTTTACTTGTATGAATATTTACAGTCACTTTGAACTTCACTATGTGGGCCAATTTCTTAAAATCTTTCTTGTCTTAGTAAAACTTTTTATCTTTTGACTAACATCACTCTACTCCTTCTGTTCTCCATTAAATAATAACCAATATTCCATTCTGTGCTTCTTTTAGTGTAATTATTTAATAATGTACATATGAACATAACTGTAGTATTTGTACTTCAGTGTTTGGGTTAGTGTTTGGGTAATTATAAGACAGATTTCCCTTCTTTCAGAATGAGCTTCATTCAATTATATATATATATATATATATATATATATATATATATACACACATGTACATATATCTGTACATATATATATGTATATATATGTATGTATGTATGTATGACATTTTCTTTCTCCATGCATCCATTGATAGACAATACATTGGTATTATGGGTACAGCTACAGTGAATAGGGGTGTGCCAAGCTCTTTGATACACTGATTTTATTTCTTTTGGACAAATATCCAATGCAATGACTTGGATTGATTGGTGATGTAGTCGTAGTATTTTTAGTTTATTGAGGAATCTCCAGTAGAGTTTTCTGTAATGGCTATGTAAGTTTGCGTTCTTCATCGACAGTGTACAAAATTTTTCTTTTCTATGTATATTTACCAAGACTTTGTTTTTTGATTTTAGTTATTGTGCCAGAAGTAAAAGGACACATTGTAAAGGTGCTTCTTTTCTTGGCTTGAGAGCTCAGAGAATTGAGTGTGAATGCTGTGTGATCCTGGATGGGTCATGGCAGACTGTAACCTTTTAGTTGTGGCCAGTAAACATTGTGTCTCAGCAGCAGGCCAGCTAAATAAAACAGAAAATGGGTACCAGAGAAATGGGGTCATTACTCTGGCTAACCTGACCATGTGGTTTAGAAATCCTGTGTTAGAAGTGTAACAATGATTATCTTGAGTTCTGAAGGCTCTCTGTTGACTCTGGCAATAGTAGCTTTTCTGTGGAACTTCTTTTAAATTTAAACCACTTCCATTCGCTGCTACTTGCTAAGGTTTCTTCAGCCAGTGGAATCCTGAAGAACCTTTGCCAGTGCCGGTATGATAAGGGCTTTCAGTTATTTTTTCTTCTAGCAGTTTTAAAGTTTTAGGTCTTACATTGAGGTCTTTGACCTATTTGACTTTGTTTGTCTACAGGACCAGAAATGCTTAACTTGTTTCTGTCTTTTATATACTGTTATCCAGTTTTACCAGCACTATTTCATTTTGGCACCTGTGTCAAAAATCAGAAGGCTGAAATTATGTGGGTTTGTTTCTGGGTCCTCTTTTGTTCATCGGTCTACATGTCAGTTTTAAAAATGATAGTATCATGTTTTTAGAAAATTTTCGTAGTTTTTTAGTATACGTTGATATTGAGTATTATGACATCTTTAGCATTTTTCTTTCTGATTTAAATACTTGGTGTATTCTAGGTCTTTGATGTTTCTATATAAATGGAATGATAATTTTTTCTAGTTATGTGAAGAGTATCATTGGCATTTTAATGGGAATTACATTGAATTCATAGAATGCTTCTGCAAATATGGCCACTTCTACAGTATTCTATCAGACTGTGAGCATGGAAGACCATTCAGTGTTTAAATATCGTCCGAATTTCTTTCTTCAGTGTTCTGTACTTTTCACTATACAATTGTTTCATCTCTTTGGCTTATTCCCAGGTACTTTACTTTTTTAAGCTATGAGAATGCAGTTGTTTTGCTGTTGTTTTTCTCTGTGGTTTTGTACTGGTATACAAAGCCATTGAGTTTACTATGTTTGATATTATATACTATTGTCTTGATGGATTTAATTGGAGAACATTCTTAGGTACCATCCCCTGATATACTTGCTTGGCTTGTCTTTGAATATTTTGTAAATTCACTTCTTTTTACTAATCAGACTGCTTTGTTAAATGTTGTGTTTGCTTCGTTTTTTCTTGTTCTTACATTTAATTCTGGCTCCTTCATTCTGATTGATTTGTGGTGTTTTATTAAACAGGTTCATCAAGTGTTTTTTCTACTGTGGATCAAAATATGAATTATTTTACACTTAAGATTATTAAAAAACACTGCTGCTCCTAGCATGTATGTCTCCTTAAATGTTTTGACACACTTTTAAATACATAAAAACAGAATTTTCTGGTTATAGAGTTGCATATTTTTATCTTCTGTAATGGCTACAGAAATTTTCCCAAAGTGGTGATATAAATTTATACTTCATTTAGATAAGAATTAAATTAACTTTTTTCCCTTTTAGGGATATATGATTTAGAGAGAGATTCCAAACTTAGCGTTCTTATAGTATATATTGATAAACATTATTTTCTTTTGTTTAAGAAACTAATTATAAAATGCCATAGTACATTTTCCATTGTAAGACATAGGATAAAAGTTACTATACTTTCGCATTCATCAGCTTTCTCTAGCTGGGATAAGTTGTGTAACATAATCACCTTAAAGGAGGAAATATTTATTTTGGGTCACGGTTTCGGAGGTTTCAAGTCTTTGGTGGACTGCCTCATGGCTTCAGGCCTGTGGTTAGAAAGAAACATCACAGAAGGACAGGGCAGAGTGAAGATGCCTCAGAGCATCCGAGGAGGAAAAAGGGAAAGAGCTGGATATGGGATAAGCCCTCCACAGACACACCCACAGAGTCCTACTTCCTCCAGATAGACCCCACTTCCTAAAAGCCCATTTAGCTAAAGATCTACGAAGACCCTGATGAATTTATCACTTTTGTGATTCAGTCACTCCCTTACCACCACCCCAGCCCAGTATTACTGCATTGGAGATAACGCCCTCTACACTTGAAGCCTAGTGGGGGACACCTCACATAAAAAACCCTAATATCCTTTGATTATAATAGATCTGAGTATAAACATACTGCAAAAGTTAAAAAAATTACAGGAATATTTCGCTTAAAATATGATTAAACTACACATAATTTTAATGAGCTGCGTAAATTTTCTTGGCACAGGTTTCTAGTATAAACTAATGGTGTCATTTTCTACAGTGTACTGTAGTTAGTCCAGCCTCTTAACTCAATCGCTTTTAAAATCCCAGAAGCTATAAACTTGTGTTCTATGCTAAATAGAATTTTTAAAAAGCTGATTTTACCCTGGTGCTGGATTTTTTGACTACCTGATGATTTTGCTTGGTCACAAACATGGACTCTTCACCTGCAGAACAGAGCCATTGCCTTTCATCTTTAAATTGAGACTATGGTCACATAAAACCTTTAAGAAATTTCCATTTTGACACTCAGTGAAAGGCTTTGATATTTCTTGAATATTTTTTTTCTGGAGAGGAATAATGTCGATATTCAAATAGACATTAAGGGAATGGATTTTATGTAGAACAATTCAGCTAAGAAAGGCAAATTCCCTTGTGGTATAATTTACAGGCCTGGGATCCCAGCATTCTGGGAGGCAGATGCAAGTGGATCATAAGATTGAGTAAAACCTGGGTAGATTAGTGAAACCCTGTTTCAACATCAAAACAGAAATTCTATAGTTTAAGTTGTGATGGAACCACAACTTGTGGTTGAACTTCTCACTGTCCTGTTAGGTCTTTTGTGGTCCTTCAAAGAAGCCCTGGAATAAGAACCACGGTAAACACGCCTAAAATTAGGTTTACCAGAAAGAGTTGATTACCTTCCTGGGACTCAGCTAGGTGAGGTAGAATTTTACATTTACCTGTTAACATGTTTCCCCTTGAAAAGGTGTTATTCTCTTAACCTATGCATTTATCAGGACTCATGCATTGCCTTTAAAATAGTCAATTTTAAATATATTAAAATTTTATCCCTGTTAAATTTGCAACAGCACTATTCACTTAAACCTGAATTTCTTCGATGGTATAATTCTGAGATCTAGTTAAAATTTTTTTTAGGCACTGGTTTCATATATTATACACAAGCTTTTAGGAAACACATTTTGCGTGTTTAAGAAGGTCAAAAATTACTGCATTAGTCAGCTTTTTATCTTTTATTTATAATATTTAATAAAAGCTACTTAAAAAGAAAAGGAGGTTTATTTAGGTGAGTATTCTGGAGATTGAAACCTGAACAGAATAGCCCAAGCTTTGTACCAGGGAACCCCCCCTGGCTACATCGCCTCACGGCAGACAGCAGAGATGGAATCACGTGTCAGGACACGCAGTCACATCTTACCCCAGGAAGCAGAAAGAGCTGCACTAGCCCAGGTTGGCCCCTTAAAAGAAACCCTCCCACGAGGCTCCCACCTCCCAGGAAAACTATATTAGACTTCCAGTGACATCAGGACCTCTCGCTAGGGCCCCTCTTTTAACTGTTCTACCACTTCCAGGAACCCAATCTAGTGAGGAAAGAAACTAATAATATGAACTTAGAAGGAGAGGGTGGGGAGTGGGGCGTGATTAAGCTATCTGTAAGCCATAGCAATTACAATGCAAAACCTTATCTATTGATAAATGGTGCAGAAACAGTTGCGGGTTTTTTTGTGGTTATTCCAGATAATGTGGCTAAAATTTTTGTATTGGACTCATCTGAAAATCAAAGAATATCTTCTCGTCAGCCTTTTGTAAATTTGCATGTATCTTGGTTTCAGAGTAGGGTCTAAGAAAATGAGAAACACAATTTCTGTTTTTTTCCTAGGAAAATATTTGGTCTAGTAAAGGAAGCCAACAGAGCCACTTTTGTGTTTTATAAATTTTTGTTTCAGGGAAACTAAGATGTTAAGTAGCAAAAACCAAATACTCCTTCTTCTTGGTTCATGGATTCCTACTGCTCACAAATTGGTTGCAAAGTACAGCCACAGGGAAGCACACCAGTGTCTTCAGGGCCGCCATTGGCCCTCTTCGCTTCAGTGCCGCCTGATTTCTTGTCCCCTCCTGCTTTACATCCACACGTACCAACAGCTGTGACTGAGTGTATTCACTCTGCCGAAACAAACCAAGAACCAAACCAATCCCAGTTCTGTGCTCATTGGAAGACATGCCATCCCTTTTCCTTTTATTAGTCTGAACTAAAACAAAAACAGCCAACTGTTTAGATTTTAGGTGAATAATAATCAGTCTTTCAATCATGTGCATAGAACCAACTTTCATATACTTCAGGAGACATGCTTTTTGAAGAAAGGAAGTATAACAGACTTGTATATTTTATGGAAACGACATTAAGAAACAAAATATGTGATCATACTTTTCTATAATTGATTCAATTGTTAAAAAAATCTCTGCTCAGCTGGTCATAAGATGGAGTTATGCAGGGGCATGACACATGTACTTGCAACTAAAATGTAAAACGATCTTGATTCTTTGGGTTGAAGCACCCTTTCTGAGGCTGTTTAGTCTACTTTAGTGAAACAGTCAGACGTTTAGATGTTCTCCTCTTCTCTCTGCTGTTGTCCCAGGGTATGTTTGAGTTGGACAAATGATTTGACCTCATTTTCAGAAAGAAAAGGGCTTTGTGTGTGTTGGCCTCATCTATCTCAGGGACTTGTCTTACCCACCCAATTCCTGGACTTGTACGACTGATCCTTGCCTGTCGCTTTGCATTTGGGGATTTTGCAAATTGATCCATTGTATTTAGAAGATAGGTCTCTACCCTCGGCTGCTTTTCTGTTGGAATGTAGGTGCTCTGCAAGATTCCCTATGTCAAGATGGTGCCATTTATGATCGCAAAGTTTTCATTTATGTCTGTTGATGAATTGCTCAAGTGTAAGAGAAAGTGAAAGTAGACATAGCTTTTTTTCAAATATGAATCATTGAGTTTTAAGCTTATAAGAACTTTGAATTTCTTTCTTCACGTATTTAGAAGTCAGACTGAAATAATTCAGAAGGCATAAAAAGTAACATTTCTATACTTTCTGAAATAACCATTTTTCTTAATGACCATGGTAAAATTTGTAGCCAGCTCTATGTGGAGCCGTCCTTTATTAGAAATAATGCTCTTTGTTATTTTATATTCTGCAAATGTTTATCTCTTCATATTCTGACTAGATAGTTTACACCCAGGATTACTCAGTAAAAATTTGATGTCCTCTTCCAACATAATCCAGCACTCAAGTGATAGTATTATTTCTCCTTATCTTGTGTTTATCCTTTTACATACTGTCCTAAGTACTTTCTTTTTTTGCCACTATTTTTATTAATATACATATGCAATACATAGTGTTTACAATGAATTTGGGTATTTCATGCACATATGTTTCATATCAACTTTACAATCCCCTTCTATTTTTGACCCTCCCAACCCTTCCCCATCCCTTCCCCCAATTCCAGCTATCACTTCATGTGGTTCTGTAGAATGTCTGTGTTCTGGGTGTTCCAAGTCAGAAAAGCTATACAGTACTTAAAATATTAATCTTCTGTACCTAAATCATTTCACTTAAGTACTTTCTGTATGTTCTGAGTGCATTCAGCCACTTATTTCTCACAGAATCCTATTGGCTAGGTGTAAATATCCTCACCTTCCAGAGAAAACTAAGGCACAAAGTACAAATAGTTTTCGTAGGACCCCAGAGTGAATTTTCCTAAGTGTCAGAGCTAAGGCTTGGGCTCAGGGGCTGTGCTCTTGAGTTCATCACACTGCTGCTCAGATAAGAAAAAAAAAAAAAAGAATTAAGGTCGAGTAGATGTGCGGTGGTTCTCAGCCTGGTTATATATTCTCTCTCAGCAATTAAAACTACTTTGAAAATTTAGACACACACACACACACACACACACACACACACACACACACACACACACACACACAGTGAACAAGGTGCCTTTTGACCTAAGCACTAGTAAAAAGAAATTTACATTATAAAATAGTTGGAGTATACAAAGCCTTTCTGAAAATAAAGGCTTCCCTTTCTATCATTAGCCCTGTCAATCAGTCCAGCTTCCTCGAACTCGCCTGCTCAAACGTAGGGCCGTGTATTGCTGTCAAACTTGTGATAACAGTATCATAGGGAAGAGGCAGATAGCTTATGCTAGGAAATTCTTCGCAATATGTATCCTGTGTTTTCCTCCTGCACGCCAGTTCACTCACTGAGTTTTTACTTTGCCTCCAAGCATAATGTGCTCGTTCTTTTGTTTGACACATTCATGATTCACCTTTCCTAGGTTGAATCTATTAGGACAATTAAAGACCAAGAATGCTTCTCCCTGTCCTCTTTATTCATTCTAATTATACTTAAAGAAGGAATTACTTTTTATATTTAAAACTCCAGAAGAACGGAACTAATGGAGCAATCAGACAAAAAGATACAAGAAGGTAGAAATGAAAGATTGTCGGGCATTAATTTATGACTGTATGAACTTATTTGTGTTTGCTTCCAAGGGGGATTGGTACCAAGTGTCTTTCATCTTGCACAAAGCAGACGCTAAGTACACGAGGAAAAAAAAGACACGCAAAATGTGGTAATTGAGGTGGCTAAGCTGTGTTATCATCATCCCAAAGCCAGCTAATAGGATCCTAACACAAAAGGGCCTGGCTGAGTAAAGACAAAAAGGAACGAAAGAAAAAGAAACGAATGCAGCTAATAGCTTAAAGGATATGGAGAGTTTTGTCCAATTAATCTTCTTTAAACTTTGAATTAAAGACAGCCTCACGGTTAGAGGTGTCCATCTTAGAATATTCAAGTCGAGACTGTGTATGATCTATGTGCTCCCTGTCGAAGTTTCCTCTTAATTTTTTATCTGAGAGAACTTAAAAAATGAGCATTTTCAGAATTATTTTTGGCTCATCAGAGAAGTATCATCAGCTTAATTTTAATAGAATTGACCAGAAACTGTGGCCGTGCTAGTCAGTAGTGAATTCAGTCAGAATGGTCAACCCTGTATGTGGGACACATCTTAAGAGCTGTGTGATTTGGGAAGTGAAATATCATGACACTGCTCACATGCGTCTGTTTTATTCCTGGTTTAGATAAACTATCAGTGTTTACTGATTCCTGAATAGAAACTCCAGGCAAAAGAAAACACTGCTCAGCCCATTTATCCTTATTATTAATCTTGTATTGCTAAATCAGGTAACATGCAATTCAGAATGCGTGAGGTGCTACTGGTTTTGATTCTAAGTTCCAAAGGATTTGTTCCATAAACAGAAATGAGTATTTTAAATCTAATTTTCAAACTGTCACTTGGACATTTTCAAAGTATATAATGCTTTTATTTCAGGCTGTTTAGTTTTTTCCAATTTTTGATGCTATGCTTTTAAGTGCCCCTTAAGAATCCCTTACTTACCTCTAAGCAAGTAGAAAGAACTGTTTCTAGTTATCGCCTTAAATTCTGTAAGTTCGGCCACACAAGACCCTTGTGATGCACCTCACTTTTGCTGTCTCCTTAGTCCTCTAAACACCTTGCAAAAGCACGTTTAATGTTTTTTACAGCTGAAGAGAGTGGCACTTTAGAAGATTAAATATTCAAGAAGGTGGTGTTGAAAGCCTGGTCCACTGAAGTCCATAATTTCCCCATATATTATACTGCTTCTAACACAAAGGTTAATTGAGTATTTTTCAGACTTTCCTTCATCCACAAACAAGTTAACCTCACAATGGGGCATCCTAGTACCATGCATAAAATGCAGGCCTATAAATAGCTTCATTAAATTGCCCATCAATAAGACGTGTGGAATTTTATATGGCTGGATTTCAGATTTTATCTGTTTTTAATTCACACCAAATGAAAACATGACTTTGATGGCCCCTGTAAAACATATCATGTGCAAAAATGAAATGGGAAAGCAACCTGAAATCAATTCACTTAGAGGGATTTTATGAGCTAGCAACTCAGCGACCAAGGCGCTCACTCGGAAAGACAGATAGGGTGGACAGGAAGGCTGGATGGACGACGCCTGCGCAGTTTCTGGGAGAACAGGATAGCGGCTCTCGTAGAGAGGCAAATAGTATAGAAATCAATTTTTGATGTATAGAGCATGATTTTCATAGATGTTTAGAATAAATTTCATTCTAACATAATGAATTGGTTGTAAGAAGAATTAAAGGCCATGAGGTAGGAATAGCCAAGCCCTCCGCTGTTGTTAGACGACTGGGTGTGTTTTTCCGTCTCTCCATTGTAGAATATTTTGGGAGATGGCTAGGCCGGACAATTTCAGTGAGAACTGGTGCTTAACGCTCCAATAATTACAGCAGAAATTAAGAAATCAGTAGACTCATAGACATGCATAACAGAGTATAAAACTTTGATAACTTTAATATTGTAATTATTGTCAGAGTGAAAAAAAGCCATGGAAGAAATAAAATAATTACCAATTTAATAATTGTCGTCAAATGCATTGTCTTGTAGATTCTGTTGCCTCTATTTTCTTATAAATTTTTTTTAAAGAATACTAGAAGGTTTGAATGCAGGGGTAAGGAGAGTAATAGGATGGAACTCAAAGCCTTCACCCTGAGCTACGTTCACAACCCTTTTTATTGTTGATTTAAGACACGGTCTTGCTAAGTCCCTAAGTTGCCCAAGCTTAGCTCTAAACAGGGTTCCTCTAAGAAGCCT
Organism: Ctenodactylus gundi; assembly: GCA_004027205.1. Lineage (NCBI taxonomy): Eukaryota > Metazoa > Chordata > Mammalia > Rodentia > Ctenodactylidae > Ctenodactylus > Ctenodactylus gundi. The sequence goes on from PVKB01002800.1 coordinate 214,154, forward strand.
CCCAGAGTGTGAGGATTATTATCCTGTGCCCCTGGGCCTGGCTCAACTTTTTAAATCTTCTATTAGCTCAGAGATACACACTTTATGGCCATAGTTTAATACTTATCATCGTATGTAGGGAAATGGAGTAACTTAGCCTCTAGCTTTCTCCTCAGGCTGACCAGATATGAATTTGCACCCATGAACTCCGCCCCCTTCACACCCTAGAGATTGTACATGGCAAACAGGAGGCAAAGGGGGTCACAATCAGGACTCACAAGACAGACATCAGACACTTCAATCAGATATAGAAACCTAAGCCAAAAAAACCCAACATCTTCCCAGATGGATTCAGAGCTATTCTACTTGGCTTGCTTCTTCCTTCCTTCCTTCCTTCCTTCCTTCCTTCCTTCCTTCCTTCCTTCCTTCCTTTCGCTCTCACACTCTCTCTCTCTTTCTTTCTTTCTTTCTTTCTTTCTTTCTTTCTTTCTTTCTTTCTTTCTTTCTTTCTTCTTTGAAACAGGGTCTCCCTCTGTGGTCCAGGCTGGTCCTGAATTCACTTCAGAGCCCAGGTTGGCCTTGGACTCACGACAATCCTCCTATCTCAGCCTCCCAAGTGTTGGGATTACAAGCGTGCGCCACCACACCCAGGTTATGTGGTTCTGGGGAGTTGAACTTGGATACTTAGCACTTGGCTTACTGCTTGCTCGAGCGCTTTAACCGCTGAGCCATTCCTCCAGCCCCTCGTTTTTCGTTTTTTGAACCAGCAGTGTGCATAAACATTTCTGCCTGTCTTTCCACCGTTGTGTGGTGGAAGGATCAGAGAATTTGTGCCGCTAGTTTTGCAGGTCAGCAGATGGAGAAGCTCTGTTCCCAGCAGCTGCCCTTAATGGACTAAATGGAGAAGCCTCATTTGCACCTGGCCTTGATTTAGATTTTGGACTTCGAACTGATGCTGTAATGGGATGAGACTTTGGGAAACCTTAGGAGGATTGACTGTACTTTACGTTTGCGGCATTGTGAGTTACTGAGGGCCAGATGATGGACTGCAAAAGACTAGCACAAAATGGAGTTGTATGGTGGTTGAATTTTATAAACAAAGTTTAAATCCATAGATGAGAGTTTATACTAGATTTAATTTCATTTGGAAATAATTACCACTGCTTATATTAATTTTAGTGGCAAAATATAGTGCCTTTAATTAAGAAGAGTTAAATTCTTCAATCATTTAAATAATATTCAGTTATAATTTATTTTTGAACAGATCATGCTGTCCTTAATGCTATATTACTTATCGGAAATGCTTTCTCATCTTGTATGAAATTTTCCATGAAAAGGTTGGGGCTGTTAAATCTTGCAAACATGTAACTTGTGGAAGTTTCAAGGTGCGTGTCTGTCTATGATTATAGTAGCACAACTAACAATTGCGGCTAAAATGTGGAAGATGCCAAAATACCCATCAACAGACCAATGGATCCAAAAATGGTGATTATATATAAAACAAAGGAGTAATACTCTTTCATAAATACAGACAGATCTGAGGCATTTCAAGGTATATGGTCACAACTTGAGACCATCATTCATAGTGAAGTGAGTCAAATGCAGAAGGTTAAATATCTCATGGTTTCTCTAAAATGAAAAACCCAGAACACAGGCATTTTACAGAACCAAATGGATGAGATAGTGGGAGCTAGGGAGGATGGGGTCGAGGTGGGACTGTCAAAAGGGAGGAAGAGAATGTAATGTTGACACAATGTATATGTGCACAGAATAATCAAGCTCAATGTAACCAGTGTGTATCATATATATATACACATATATGTGTACACATATATGTATATATATGTACACACACATATATATGTACATATATGTACAAATACACACACGGAGGAAAAAATAAAAGGTGAAAAAGCAGGAATTATCAAATCGGTGTTGCTTTCTGTATTTATCTAAGTTTTATGCATGTCTGAGTTCATTCTTACTGCAGAGGACATGCTGCTTGTACTACTTGGCTTTGGAAAAATCTTTTTACTTGTTCAAAGTGCAGAGAACATATTGGCAAAGTGGCATTGCTGATTTCAGGGCGCAGTTATTAATAAGTGTGTCATGATGTTCGCATAATTCAAGAGACCTCTGTGAAGCCTGGGCTCATGCTGTCTGCATTGTAAATGGTTTAGTAATTCACGCTGTAGAGGAGTTGATAAAAAATGTAACCTACAGTCACATAAATAGCGTTTTGGTGTACACTATTTAAGTTAATTTATGTATTCTTTTTAGAGCGTTGATGAGGTCTACTTAAGCATAGGTGCCTAATGTACACACTGACATGCAGTAGGTATGAAAAAGAAATAGTGGCTGATAAAAATACGCTTAACACAATGATTCGATCTGCAGTCTACTGGCTATGCAAACAGTAGTCTGATATATGGAACTGCGGATACAAACTTTAATGCTGTAATTGGAAGGTAAAAATGTAATTCTTCGTGTGACACCAGAAATGTCCAGTGACTCATTTCAAAGGTTTAAAGTGTAAAAAATTATTTCAAACACATTTTTATAACTAAAAATGGCTTGGATGCTTTCCTAATCTGGTAGTTTATTTTCAGTGAACAATCTTACACCCGTTATCATCTGGTGTTCAAGCAAACACCTCAGGTGATCTAACATATCAGAGATACCTTTTCTTTAATTTGTACAAATTACCGAATATTTTCATTTTCTGGGAAACAGTGGGAAAAATTAAAATATACTCATAAAAATGAAATAAACTAGAGAATACAATCCTCCCTCTACCATTTCAGTCCTCCAAAAATGTAAGAGATTTCAGGTAAACTTAAGGAAATAGAAAAACAAAATGCAAGATACAGGCTGGTTACTTTTGAAATAGGAAAGCTGGAAGAACAGTGGCTGAAGAGGATCCCATTCTAATCATCACATTTGAGCTTGTAAATCCTATATTTGATTTATTATCAAAGACAAAATAATGTAATTGATTCTAACCCCAAATTTGATTTTTTCTTGAAATAAGACAGTTTTATAAGTGAGCTCATAATTGCTTAAAAAATAAAGAGTAGTTTCTTCACACAAAAACACACACTCACACAATAAAACTTTAAACACTAAACCAGCTAAGGTGCAATAGAAGATAGAAAATAAGTGACTCATACTCAGAAGGTTAAATATCACATAGTTAAAAAATCAAGTTGTGGTGAAAATGGAACCCCTTTTACATTGTTGGCGGCACTGTAAACAGGTACAACCACTATGGGGGGAAGAATGGAGATTCCTCAAAGTCTAAAATAGATACTCTGCTCAATCTGGTGATACCTCTTCTTGGTATCTTCCCCTCCAAAAAGTTAAAAGCAATGTATAATGGAGAGACATATATACCCATGGTTATAGCAGCACAACTAACAATAGCTAAACTTTGGAAGACACAAAAATATCCACAAAATTGTGGTACAGGTACACAATGGATTACTACTCCTCCATTAAAAAAATACATTTGATCCTTTTGTAGGTACAGGGAGACACCTTAAGACCACCATGCTTCGTGAAGTCAAACTCAGAAAGTTAAATATCACATATTTGTCTAAAGGAGAAGCCCAAAATATAGGCATTTTGTGGAACCAAATGGGGAGTGATAGTGGGAATTGGGGGATGATGGAGAAAAAACCAAAGGGCTAGAAAGGGTAAGAGGAAGGACTATGATGTAGATGTGATAAATATGTGCACAAAATTCCCAAGATCAAGTAACCACTGTGTATCTCTTTCTCTCACACCCTTACACACATAAAAATTCAAAGCCTGTGACGTCATTTAAATATTTATTGCCCTATTGCCTTTCCAAACTCATTGCATATTAGGCTATGAAGCATGTTTCAGAACAAGTGTTGGAAACCATACAGAGTAACACTAACTTTTTTGGTTGTGTTAACAAGTGAATCATCAGAAATCTTTCGCTCTTTTCTGAAGTTGAGCCTGAGGCAGGAGAAAAAAAAAAACAAGAGAAGAAAATAGCTGGCTAACTCTAAGGTTAGGGCAAGTTGGATCTAACACATGACTAATGGCCGACATTACCGGTTGGCAGTATGTCACACAAAGGAAGCAAAGTAGTTTTCTGGTGCTTTATGTAAATTTGGGGCTCCCATCGATGCTCTGTAAGAATAAAATTCTGTAATATTTGCATGTTATCCATAATGATATGCCTTCTCATGTCACTTTGTTATCAAGTCATATATTCCACTAATCAGTAGAATTTAAAGCTAATCTTTCATATATCATTTATGCCCAACAGCAACAACAAATCTCAGTAGCATTTCTTGAGATGTGTACTCTTAATTTAATAAAGTCCTCTTGTTCTGCTGCTGGAAGAAAGTAAAATGGTGCCAGATTGGAAATAGGAGTTGCAAAGGGAGTTTAAGAGAGAATTCTCAAGTCACCCAGGCCTGGGGTCATAAAAAATAACTGAATGCAGAACATTCATCTGCTGATGTGTAGTCGCAACTCTTCAACATTACAATTACTTTGAAGTGATCACACTCTTGTCATTTTTAATATATCCAATCCATGTCTCAGTCTGTTTCTCAATTCATGTTCCGTTCATGAGCTCCACTTATCATTATGCTTCATAATTAATGTCTTTCAAGTTTTCTAATACTATTTAAAAGGTATGTATTAATAAGATAAATTATATATATATATATATATATATATATATATATATATATATGAATGTGCAAGTGGTAAAAATAAAAATTGTTTCTTTTTTTGTTTTTACAAAGATGTAATAATATGAGTCAGGACAAAGCTTACATCGCCCTTGCCATAGAATACGTGGGTGTGGGAGCTCATTTCAAAGATGTATTGACAGAGGTAGGATGTATGCACGTTGGAGAGAGATTGTGGGAAATGCCTCTTTCTGAGGTATGAAGTGGGCATTGTATGAAATTCTGGGGCAGTTAAGAGAAGCTATTTTTTATAGGCAAAGATGCTAAATTAGCTATAGGTTAATTCAATGTGAAATGAACTTTTGACGGCCAATGAAATTAACAGAAAGAGAGTCAGGGATCTGTTTCCTGATTTGTTGGAGGGAGGGCCGAGAGAGTTTAGCTCTTTGTAATAGATGAGAAGAAAGGTAAGGACAATATTTTAGAGAATATGCACGGTTACATTTTTAAAAATTACTTTGCTCAGCAAAATTTTATTACAGACTTAAGATACCCAGTCACTGCACCAGCACTTAGAAATACAAACTAGAAAATAGAATGACGTTTTTATCATTTGCATTTTATTTGGAAAGAGAGATGTTCACATCAATATAAGGTGATGTCTTCTCCAGAGCTGTCGCAACAAAATGCCACAGACTGGATGTCTTAGCCAGATGAAGCTGTCTTCTCAGGAACAGCAACATCAAGGTGTCGGCGTGTGTAGTTTCTCCTGAAACTTTTGTCTTTCGCTGTCAGTGGCCCTTTCTTCTTTCTTGTCAACATATGGCCTTTCTTCTGACCCAGTGTCCTATCCTTTTCATGTAAGGACGTAATAAGATCCTAGCCTCGTGTCTCATTTGACCCTATTTATCTTTTTAAGTGTTTCTTATCAAATGTCCATGATACAATAATAAAAAGCTTTAATCCTTGCCTAGCTTGTATTTAAATAACCTTGATTTATGTAAGAGGCTAATAATTTTTCTTGTAAATATCCTAGTGATAGCTCAGTGGAGGTTTCAGTACATAGATGGGTTTTGCTTCAAAATCTCGTCTTTATTGCCTAAGAAAAAGAGCTGGGGCTTGTCCATGTTTTCCCTGCTTTTTATCTTCTCACCATTGTACCTCTTTGTAACAGGTAAAAAAAGAGCTTGAGCTTTACATGTCAACATGTATGTATGTATGTGTATTGTGTTTGTGTAAACCTTTGTGATGTTTGCCAAATACAAGCACCAAAAACTTGTGGTGATAGTTAAATGGTGACTCAATATTCAAGAGGTTCTCAGATCTGTTGAAGCAATAAAAGATTCATGAAACAGATTAAAATTACAAAAGAATCCATGGTGTTTCATGATACTGGAGGTGGGCCCTTCAATGTGTACATTCAGAGAGTGAGACCATGCAGTTAGCAACATCTGCTAAGATGTGTGCAGACTACAGTGGGATCCCAGGGATCATCTGTCCATTTTTATTTATTTATAGCTCTAGTAATAGGGCAAACAAGCCTTGGAACTTCAAATCTTCTGCCTATTGTAAAATATTTCCTATCTAGTCACATAGCTCATATCCTTCTGTATTAGGTGGTATACAATGATGACATAGATGGTTGGGCTGCATGAAATGCTTGGAAGAATTCTTAATTTCAAGAGCCTTTATTTGTTTCACAGCACATGATTGGTAGAAAGATTCACAACAAAATTCATAGAAAAGTCACCAAGCTTTCATATTTGCTTGCGTGAAACACTAACACAGCGTTTTCCAGTGTCAGCATCCTGCACCCAAGTGGTGTGTTTGTTACAATTAATCCACCTACACTTAGGAATCCCGCTACTTGCAGGATTCACTTGACATATGCATACAGAAAAATAAATAATACCCCCAAACTGCTCTCAGGTGAGGCAATAGTACAGGCTAAAATTCTAGCCTTGCAGCCATATTGGCTTACACATAAGACCTGTGGCAGATCCACAACACCCTTATTAATAAAAAGAAAATCTACTCTGATGCTGTTGCTAGAAGACTAAATGTGTCTGGGAAGTGCTGACTCAGAAAAAACGGTTGGGGGATGACACTGGTTCCTTTCATTTATAGCCATTCATGGGCACACACATGGCCAAAGCTAGGCAACTGTTCTTGTAGAATGAAAAACTAGGTAGAGATCTTTAATATTGAGAGGTCAAGCTTGTAACTCAGCCTTATAAAAGGATTTTCCCTGTATCTTAAATGGCATTCAGGTTACCTAGTGGAGAGTGTTAGATAAACAGTGTGTTTTTTCCTCCCTGTTTGGGAGAGATGCTGTGCAGGACTGACTTGTATCTGTAACGTTCCCATTTATCCATTTACCATATTAGCTTGGCACAGAAAGTAGGCCTCTTATCAGAAGAAGGGATCTGGTGCCGGGAAACAAGATGCATTTCTTATGACTTCATGGGTGGGTTCTCTGACGTCACTCTGTAATAACTCAGGTTGCGCATGACAACACACCACTTATATCAATACACTTCTTACAAGTGGTTCCTATATGAGACCACAGTGGTTGCTAAATTGGCTCCCCCCCCCCCATTTTATTGATATGTACACGTGCAGAATTTAAGGTTTACAATGGAGTTGAGCATTTTGTGCATACTTTCCTTATCAGAGTGACAAGGGCTTTCCTGCTCTCCTTTTGTCCCTCCCCTTACCCTCTCTTCCCTCCCTTCACCTCCCTCCTCCGTCCCCCTCTTTCCCTTTGTCTTTCGTTTAAAGTTCCATGAGACGGTTGTGGTCGGGGTCTCTCATATCAGAGAGACCATCCGATGTTTCACCTTCTGCTTCTGACTCACTTCACTAAGCATGATATTCTCAAGTTTCTTCCATTTGTCTGTGAAAGCCTCCACGCTGTTGGACCTTACAGATGCGTAGTATTCCATCGTGTATAAATTTGCTCTTAAGAATGAAGGGCGAAATGGAATACTACAGTGAAGAAGAGGCTCTGTTTCTGATAATGACCTCAAGACTGAAGGAGATTGGGGGAATCACTTAACAGTGTACATTTCCAGTTCCACGAGACAAACGAGTTCTAGCGAATTTGTGCTTACAGTGACTGGCTATTCCACACATAAAATGTATTGAGAGTAGATCTGATATCAGATATTTTCCACAGATGCGTGCACATAGAAATATGCACACTGAAGGGAATGAAATCCACATTTTCCAGCTTTGTTCCTTTATGTTTTTATACTGCACATAATTATACTTAGATACTGTGCTATTTCTTCTGATTGTGTTGGTGGCTTTAATATATAGCTGCTAAATATTCTCCCCAGAGAACAGAACTGTAAAAAGAACTTTCAACTCAGGCATTATACAATGTATTACAAGAGTTTAAATTAATTTATAATTATGTACAGTGTTATTACAAGCATGGATACTCACTGATTTAATTTTTTGAAAATAAAGCAGTTATTTCATGCTGTGTCAACATAATTTTGATTTTTAATTATGACAGATATGATATTTCTTTGAAAAAAATTGAAGTCTAGCTAGGAAATTACTGGGATGCTGTGAAAATAACAATAATTTTTTCCCCAGAATTTCTCTTTAGAACCACAAAGATGAAAACATGGTTAGATTTAAATTGCTTCTAACAACAATATAGAAAGAAAGGTCATTTTTCTATTTTAACATCTTGATGGTATACGTTTTATTTTACAATTGATAGCTTCACACTGTATTTTCTTTTTTATGGTACTGGGAATTAAACCCAAGTTTTTCACATTGAGCTACCTCTGCAGTCCTATTTATTTATTTATTTATTTTGAAACTATTGCTAAGTCTGATCAGGGCTTGACCATATTTTAGCCTCAATCTCTAAGAGTGTTGGGATTACAGTCGAGGGTCCCTGTACACAGCTCATTTTCATATTTTAAAATATTTAGCCATACCCTAAAGTATGAAACGTGCTTCAAAAATAGTTGTAGTTTTACTGTATTTACATGAGGATTTACTTTATACTTAAAAACAGATAATTTAAAATTATCTTGGTTGATATTTAATCCAATAACAACTCTTTGAGCCTACATTCTATCATGTAATAATACATCCTGAAATGAGAAAAAGTTTAATAAAAACAAGGCTCTGCTTACTTTTGCAGTCTAGGTTATTTTAATATCAGTTCTTAAAGTAAATTCAAAATTCCATAAAGCCTCATTGGAATTTCCATTATTTTTAAGGGGATCCTAAATTGTTTACCTTTGTTTTAATGCCTGTCAGTGTGAAAATTATTTAACAATCATTCCCGAAGAATGAAGGCTCCGGAAATCAGACAAAGTAATAGCCTAAGGCATTTAGGGATGTCCCTCACGTGCCGCGTGCTGTTGTAAGGATTGCATAGACGTGCTCTCTATTCAGGAGTACTATCTTGTCGAAGTTCTTGTGAACACGTGAACATGAGAGCGTCTGTGTGGTGTTTGATAGTCAGCTGCCCCAATGTCATTAGATCACAACCATTCATCTGTGGACAACACAAATTGTTGTCATTTTTGGTCATAAAGGTTACCACTATAGTAACACTTGTCTGGATCTTACTATCTCTTTGAAGCTCTACATAGTGTGTTTATCCCACATATTGTGATCAGAGATAAATGTAACACCAGGTATTTTATATAATGTGTATTTTTGCATTAGGAAAAATATGTATTTACGTATCAGAAAAATAGTTCATAGGAATAGTGGAAAACCCTGAATTCTATTTCTAGGGAGGTAACAGAAATGTAATTTTATATATTTTAATTATATTTCCAAAGTTTTGAAGATATATTTTAACAGCAGTGTGGACAACTGACCTCTAATCTATAATCTAGAGCCTATAACCTGCTTCTTTGTCTACTAATTTTAAGAAATCATTTGTGTATACTACTAAAGTAATCTTAAATAATTTTTATCATTAAGATGCTTATGAAGTGAAATAATATAGACTTATACTGTTTCTTTGTTTCAGCTGATTGCATTTCCAGAAAGAAGCTATTATTTCTTCTGCATTTATAGCACATAATGTTATGTTTACAATAAATCTAAATACAGGTATTTGAAATTAGAACATCATAAATTATAGACAAAAACCAACCAAACAAAAAGTATCAGGTCAATGGCTCTTTGAAGAGATGACACTAATTATAGTATGCTGGAAAAGTTTTAATTTGCATCGGGATTAACATGCATCTCTCAGTTCTAAAAAGTGCCTTATCATAATATATTCCTCTGTTATTCTCAGAAACATCTGTGCTTTATCTTTTCATGTTTTCACTTATGACCTCAGTACAGCACCTGGCTTGGCATAATGTCATCTGACAGTGAACCCACCAGTGCTAATTCTTATAGCTCATTGGGTCACATACCTAATCTGTCTGTCTCTCCAGTGACTTCTGCTTTTCCACAATGTTTTGTAAGTAGAGTACAAAACCCACAAAGTACTACACATGACACTTGTCATCAGCATTAGGCAACAACACTAGGCAACATTTACATTAGGCAGAACAGCAGCATGCTGTTGTTAACTTACGTACATAAAATTTTACATGTGGCTGGACAGCAGAATGTAGATGAATTCTCATTGTTTTTAGTTCTGCTGTCACGAGTCTTTCCTCTTCCATGTTCTTTGGAAGATTTTCTGAAATATTCTTGTTTTAGAAATACAGACCAATTCTTTTAGCAATACATGTTTTTACAACTGTCTTTTAAAGTGTTCATGTAGGCATATGTATCTTGAACATAGAATTTGACCAACACATGTAAAAGATGATTCAACACAGTAAAAGTAGGTATTTTTCTCCCATTTTATATAGGGGTGCATGTGTGTGTGTAAAGTTGAGTACATAATAGTGCTCTGTTAAGGATTAGAACTTAATGATTAGTATTGTACCATCACTCAATGATGGCTAGGAAAATACATTAACAAATTATAAAATTTCTATTGCCCTCATCTCTTAGTTTTTCTGGCTGAGAAATTCCACTTTGTGCATGTTTTGTTTCAGAATTAACTTTCCTGGATTTGATTACAGTCTCAATAACAGGGAGCAGTATGTGATATTAGGGTCAGAAGTCAGAAAGAGGATGGAATGTTGGGGGAAATATTTGTTCTTATGAAGGTCAAAATATCAAAGCATTGAAAGCTTTTCATTTTGAAAAATGATTCTAAGCAAAAACAGTGCATTTTCTGTTTCACTTCCTAAAGGCCGAAATGTGAAGACTTAGAGTTCGCACTGAACTTCACCTTGACCTTTAATGTAATGTCTGGATGGGGATGATCTTGCGAACGTAAATGCGTTGGCAGCTTAACGTGCTGACATTCTGTTCTCATTGTCAGACTTTATTTCTTTTTCCGTTGATGTTGGGTGTAATTGCGAGCGCTGCCTCAGAAAGGCATTATTTAAAAATCCACAAAAGGCTATTCTGCATTAAGAAATTAAAAAGCCATTCACTTTGGAAAATAAGAAACTAACTTTGATTTTAAAATAATTTTCCAAAAGCCCCTATCACATTTCAGAGAAGGATTTCTGTAGAAAATATTTGGCAAATTACCACATGAACCATTATCAACTGTTTGCTAGTGCATTTAGTAATATAAGAATTTAGTTCAGACTTTATTTAAGCCTATTCGAAGATGTAGATTGTGAACATTCACAACATTCCGATCAGTATAACATTAATGATTTGATAGCATGATTATCAATCAAGTATTGAAAATTATGTTTTCTAAATGGGATTCATTAACTCTTTGGCAATTATGTTATATACTTATGCATAAAGAAAACTGATACCATGAAATTTGGCATGTAAGCTTACTTTTGTGGTGCTATTGAAAAAGACATTTTACTATTTCAAAAATTACAATAAATATATTGTGTAATCATTATGTCCTTAGTTCCAAAATTCGTATCAACCAACCATCTCATATATTCAGTTTCCTGGAATTAATTGCAGACTAATAAATATTGTAAGAGTTTTATGAATTCCTAATTAAACAGTTTTCTAAAGCACACAATAACATTTACTATAGAAAAGTCATGTAATTAAATTATCATAGAATAGGATTACCAGAAATGCTCCAAAAGTTTTAGGAAGATTACAGGGCATCAGGATGCCTGGGGGAATTGCTTCTGGCACTGTCTTTATTTACTGAATTTTCTCTTTTGGGCAAGTTAACAAAGTGGATCATGATTTGTTTTTTTCACAATTAAAAATTCAATAGATTAAATGGCAGGTAGGGAGCAGCTTAACATTCAACAAGGTAGATATGTTCACTCCTCCTTCAGTGCACCTGTTTCATTTGCAAATCCAAGAAATTTACATTTTCAAAATTACAGTAAAATATGTATGAATTATTTATTGCGTGGAATGCAGTTAGTTTATCTCTAAAATGTATGCATTTTATGATATAGATTACTATGAAAAAATGAAAAATATAAATTAGTACTGTGTTTATGCTGTATGTGGGAAAATTGACTTTAGAATCAGGCAGACCTGGATTTGAGTTGTGCTTCCACCACTGACTAATAGTAAACCCTGTTTGACCTACTTAATCTAAATCTGTCTTTATCTCTGTAATTGGGGATCCATACTGTGTTTAATGGACTGTTTGAATATTTTATAATAATCTGATATTTTGTTCCACCTTTAGAAAGGAAGGCATTAAGGTAATTTCTGTTTCCATTGATACTATTACTATAAAATCATCCTGAATTAGCAGATTTTTTATTGTTGTATCTTACCTATATGATCAAATTAGAATTTGCCTGATTATGTAGCAAGAAATTAAAACTTTGTTTCTCCTTCCCCATAATGGTAATTCTTATTTGGTTCTGTGGTTTAATTTCTGCATGTAGTAATTTTGAAACAGATTAAATCAAAGTAGAATGAACAGTCATATTTCTTGGTTCTTATTACTGGGAGTTCAAATATTTTGCCATTTTGAATAATGATGGCTTTTGATTTGAGATTCATTACCATATATTAAGTCTCTGTACATCAGTTGCAAATGTCATAGCAGAATTAATCAGAGAAAATATAATAATGTTGCCATAGCAACATGTATTCCATAAAATTTGTAAATAATATACTTAAATACATAAAATTTTAAGGTTTCATTTGTCAAAATCCTATAACCAAATGAAAACCAAAGTAAAATGTCAATGGAGAAATTTTACAGTCTAGGTAATGGTCAGGGATCAATGTTCATTTTATTACAAAAAAGATAAGTAGCCAGAAAAGGAGAGGTCAGAGAGGACTGAGAGAAGGAAGTAACTCATACCAAAATTTTAACTTGCGAAACAGAACTCACAAATTCAATGCGTTCATACCAAGAAATTCCACTGTACCATTTAGACCCGGAAGATGATTGAAATAAATTCTATTTTAAATGGTAACAGACAAGGATAGTTAAGGGAATAGAAAAATTGTGAGAAATTTGCCAGGATCCATTAAAATTTCATATTACAGCTTGATCCTATAAGACTAAATCTAACAGTGCCATATATGTGTGTAAACATCCATCCAGATTTATTGAGAATTGTTGGTGAGAGTGCAGGCTGTGGACTCCGAAGGCCGGAATAAGAACTCCAGCTCTGTGACTGATGAGCTATTTGTCTTCTCTAAGGCTGTGCTCTCATCTGTGAGTTGTATGCGCAGTGTATGTTTGCTTTGAGATTTAGAAAGATATTGCATGAAATTGACAGTAGAGAAATAAATTAAGCCCTTCTGTGGTTCAAAAAAAAAAAAATCAAAACGTGAGAAGGTAAAAAAGTAATATGCCAGCCGGTCTGGTGGTAGAGGCCTGTCATCTGAGCAGTCTGGGAGGCTGAGTCAGGAGGAAAACCAGTTTCAGCCCAGCCAGGACAATTTAGTAACTTAGTGAGTCCTTATCTCAAAAATTTAAAAAGCAGAGGGAAGGACCTTCAAATGTTGCTCAGTGTAAAGACCCTTGGCTAGATACCCAGTATCACACATGCACGCACACATGCACACAGGTACACACACAAATAATACATTCACTCAGTTAGACTTGGGCTGGTCACTGTATGGACGTGCGTTTGTCAGGCCTGGTGTACGTTCTTTTTCTCCATTGTAAATCAGGAGCTGACTGCAGTGATTAAAGAAGCTAAGCCTCTATTGCCGCGCGCGTGCGTGCGTGCGTGCGTGCGTGCGTGTGTGTGTTTGTGTTTCATGACACTTAGGATCAATTCCAGGGCTTGCGCTCTGAGCTACACCCTCACCCAATTTTTATTTCAAGCCAAAGTCTCACCAAGTGCTTAATTGCACAGAACTCGGGATCCTCTGGCCTCTGTCTCCACAGAGCCTGGATTACAGGCTCGCACCGCCAGCCCCACAGCCTGTTTCCTCATCTTGATTTTGGCGAGGGGAGAGATGAGGATAAGACAGAAGCAGAAGAGTGTTTACTTCTCTGATTTCTTATCTGGGAATCTGAAAAGAAAATTACTCTTGTGGCCAAAAGTTTTCTTTCCTGAAACTCTTCGCAGGCATTCAAGTTTTTTTTTTTTTTTTTTGATACGTTTCTTCTCAACTTCTATTTCATGGTATTAATGTAATATTCAGGGGCTTCTTTTCTAGTAGAACTTCAAGTATACTATTTCTTTAGTATTTAAATTTTCCTTCTGCTATATATCTACTTTTATTTTAATGATTATACACTTATTAATTTTTCATAATTTTGTTCCTGTGTTACACCCTGAACTTCAGGAATACCCAACCTCCTTCATCTTTGTGCAGGAACCAAGCGTATTTAGCTTACGTTGCTGCTACGTACATTCTTGCAAGGTTTTTTTTTAGGTGTATTACACTCTGTGAATTGTGTTTATTGGATCCATTTCCCAACTGTGGACTTGTATTTGGTTGTATAAATTTTTTGACAGGGTCTCAGTCTTTAGTCCAGGCCAGTCTTGAACTCACTGGTTAGTCCGTACTGACCTTGAATTCCAGCTTCACAGCAATCCTTCTGCCTCAGCCTCCCAAGTGCTGGGATTACAGGCATGCAGCACCACACCCAGCCATTACATAGTGCTAAGGGATCAAACCCAGGGCCTCTTGCTTACTAGACAAGTTCTCTAACCGCTGTGCTCTTCCACCAGTCCCCGGTAGCGCAATTTTTAAGGAGGTTCGCAAAGACGATGGTAACTCATTTTGTGCTATTGAATATAACAATTTCTCTCTGTCAGTACCTTTCCTTTGGCTTATCAGCATGGTTATGAAGTTATTAATTAAAATATAGACTTTCTATGAACTACCGTAAGAAGCTCCTACCTAAAATTTTTTCATCTTAAGAGTCAGGGAGAGGTTTTGATTTTCATTTTATTTTGCATCTTTGGATTTTACTATTGTCATTTATCTTCTTGCTGTAAAGTTTTATTTGTATCGTGATCTGTTACTACTGTTGATCCTTCTATTAGATTATTTGAATTTATAAAGCTATCACTTGTGGATTAAATGCAAAATTTAAATATATATGATTAATAGAATTATTTTACTAATACATTGTTTAAATTATCTCAAAAGAAAAATTTCTTGATATAATATCCAAATATCTTTATGACATCAAATGATAGCCAAAATAATTATGTATAGAAATCAATATTATTTTCTAATCCAAAATAGAACATAGTGAATTGCTTTGTGTTATAAAAATACAATATTAATTCCTTTGTAGCTGTTTCATAATGTTTGGTAACTATCATAATCCTGATCTCAAAATTATTTGTGAGCTCAGTTTTTAAATTCAAGACTTTTTAACAAAGAATGAAAGACAGTATCTCAAATTTAGTTCCTAAATAATGCTAAAATGTCATTACATTGGAATAAATAATATATATCCTCATTAGTTTTCATAGAAATAATACTTTTCAGAGAAATTAAAACAATCTCTCTACTCTTATGCTTTAAAATATTTTTGTAAATGTTCATGTACTTTATTAATCATACTAAAATTGTTAGCATACTTAGAATATATAAATATCTATGCACCTTAGGTACCTGAATATATTACTTATTAACTTAAAAAGAGATTTCACTGTATAATCTTTACCCTAGAAAGCATTATTGGTATTACGTAAGTTTTTGAATAGCAACTGTGAAGACCTTACTCATAGAAGCTTTCACAAATGGCATTCTCTTTCTATGGTGTATAATCCTAGACCAGTTCAACTAAAGCATAGGGAATCCCCAGCACCATCATACCATTTTGCTTCTAGCCTAAATTTGAAGCAAAACTTTGTCAACGCTGTAGTGTAACAGATCATTGGAGAAATCA
Organism: Ctenodactylus gundi; assembly: GCA_004027205.1. Lineage (NCBI taxonomy): Eukaryota > Metazoa > Chordata > Mammalia > Rodentia > Ctenodactylidae > Ctenodactylus > Ctenodactylus gundi. The sequence continues at coordinate 230,138 of PVKB01002800.1, forward strand.
ATGGAGAGACTCAGGTTTGATGGAAATAGAAGAGCACGTGGTACTTCAGCCTGTATTTAAAATTCTGTGTGGAAAATATACATATTTTCCTAGGAGGGACTCCCTAGGGCATTATAAATTGGTTTTGTGAAGTCAGCCAAGAAAGTTGTGCTGGTAGAGTTGTTAAAAGTCTAAGTGGGGAAACCCTTTGGGAATACAGACCATATATCGAGTAATCATTTTTCAAAGTAATGGGCGGGATGACCTAATAAGACATTTCCATTTCTAGAGTCTCTGAACCCCTTAATTTCATTGCGCAAGAAAATACTCTCTCTGTCTCTCTCTTTTTTTTTTAACAGTGAGAGCTGGGTGGCAAAATCCTGTACAATGCTTTGAATTTCATGGGCTAGCATTCTAGCCTACAGGGTAATGATGTGTAAAAAACAATTGAATGCATAATAAAATTAGGCTTCTGTGTATAATGGTGGCAAAATACAATTTTATTGTCCATTCTAAATTCTGTATTGCTTATACATAGGCCCATATACTGCCCATTTAGATAAAACTTAATTCCTTTCTGGGATTAGTAATTGTTTCATTGATCAATGCCTGTCTTCATAAGGGTTGTGAATAAAAAAAATAGTCTTAGCAAAATTTGGTTTAAGAAAAGGATTAATCTTTTTTAGAAAATTCACCTTTAGAACAAGTTATTTCTCAAAGTCGAAGTGTGAGCATTTGATACCTTTATAAACATTCGAAATGTAGCGTAAGTCTTCAACTTATTCCTGTGGATAATTTATTGTCATTTTTATGGGCACTTTTGGGGGCATGTTTCATCATGCAATGTGGTTCCATACTAAGTCTCAGTGTTCAGAAACTTGTTCAGTTACCTATTCGTGTGTATTTTTAATTAACAAATTTTATTATCAGATTGATATTTTTCATAGTCTAGGCTCTTCCAGAAGATAAGGATTTCTTTTTAAGGAGGCTAAAGAGAAAAGGGGACTAATTTATTTCTACTCTGATTTATTTAAGAAAAATTTAAAAGTAGTACATTCAAAATTCCCTGGCAAATTTTTGTTGATGGTGTAGAGCTCTTAATTGTGCCTTAATGTAGCTGAGACAGGTAACACTCACTGAGCTGTCACTTCACTTAGCCACGGGCTTGTGTCAGGCAGAAAAGTGCCTTATGTCACCTTGTCTACCTTGAATCACTTGGGTTAAACACATGCAAAGAACGTACTGCAGGTTTCTATTCCTGTTATGAACTTGGATTTATTCAGAGTGATATAAGTGCAAAGCACTAATGGATTCCATTTGCAAAATACTGCCATTAAAACATCCAAATAGGTGTTCCATATATCCGTCAAGCCGTTAGCCGTGTGATTCTCCTCCACCGCCTTTGTACGTAAGCTCCTGCCTTTCAAATATGAGCCACTTGAATTACGTCAGAATATTCAGTGAATTATTAAAATCCATTCTTGGCTTTTAAAATAGGCGGTGTATCCGTCCATTTTATGTATAGATAACCACCGCATTTTTAAATTGGTAACCTGTTTTTATTGATCTTTTATAAAAGAAAAGTAAAAATAGCGTAATGAATCATGCATGTGATGTCTCAGTGGAATTCAAAAGGCCACTTCAGTGCTTTCCATTAAAGGCGTATGGGAGAATATTGGGAATTGTGAGGACTCGTGCACTTTTCAGTGAGTGACGCACGGAGGCGATCCGATGTCCTTACCGGTTTAGATGTCCATCAGAAAGCACTTTGAGTAAATGTGGTGAGCTGTAGCTTTTGCCAGTCATCTTCTGATTAGGTTATACAGAATCAGCCCCTGCAGCCTCTCAACCTTTCCTGAGGTTTCCGTGAAGGACCTCGCTGTTGATGATAATTATGGAACTGATGGTGTGAATGGATACAGCAGAGTAGATTTAAGGTTATCCCTATACGAATACTCTCAGACATCTACATTGCCGCATGATTTTTTTTTAAGTTATAAAGAAGAACTACAGCTGCTGGCCTGAGATTACTCATAACCCTTTGTCCATTATGCACATACATCTATAACCAGCTTGCCTAGTGTCGTCAGTATTGGATCTCTGGAGGAAAATATCAGTATGGAAGATGAGGGGCTCTTTGGGGAGGTCTTTGCTTACAGGGATAATCTTGTTTATTTTTAGATCCCTGGTTGTTGGTATACAGTGATCATTTACTTATAGTTTGAGTGAATAATTATACATAAGAAAGCAAATGTAAATGCACTGGGAAGTACTTTTTATTGGATAAGAATCGGTTTTATATTTTATTGATCTGTAGTGAATGAAGTAATTTGGATCAGAAACAAATACTACCACTTTGTTTCTATCTTGAAATTTAGCTAGCCATATTTCCTCGTTTTTCAGTAATTTTACCATAAGAAGTCCTGTCCATCTAAAACTCAATCCACATGTTGCCAGCAGAATTTTCTGGTACTATTAGCTGCCTCCGTGAAGTGGCTGGTTTAATATCATATCAGTAGTAACCTGAGGGAACCCTGACAAATACAGCTGTATCTATAACACACGCACAAACGGAGATAATGATTAAGCTTAAGTGTTAGTCTTAGGGTTTTTGTATGGAAACACTCTCTCTCTCTCTCTCTCTCTCTCTCTCTCTCTCTCTCTCTCTCTCTCTCTCCCCCTCTCTCTCTCTCTCTCTCCCCCTTTCTCTCTCTTTGTCTTTTTTAAAAGTTCCACTGCCATCTGTAAAACCACAGGATGTTTCTGGTTTCTGGTCCTAGCTTAAATGACCTATGTATCTTTGGTCACTTTAGAAGAAAGTAGTTGAGATGCTTTTTATTTAGATAGGCATCATAATCTGAACTGAAAGATTATGATTTCATAAAACATAGTATTCCTTAATGGTTGCAGTATTTTAAATGCCAAACATGGTTTTCAGATACTTAACTGGTAATTTATCCTAATTAAAGCATTCAATTAATGTAAACATAGTCTCAGTTCTTTTGCACGACACTTTTAAGGTTTCGATATTAGGTATCATTGCTGGTGTGAATCGTTACATTCCAGCTTACAAAAAAATCAGCTTTTCAAAGGCAGGTTCTTTTTTGTAATATAATGCCATAAATAAAGTACATATCAATTTAGAATGACATCTTTAAATGTGTTAATAAACGGAATGTAGTGTGATTATAGAATATGAATTGAAACTCAAATTCAGTTTATTTTCCCTCCAAATCTATTCATTTATTAGTATGTATTTAAAATACACAACAGTTACATTCAACTTGAGGCTTGGGTACATATCCATAGAGCATCTTTATCACGTTTATTTTCCTGCTTTCTTTTCCACTATCTCATTCCTCTCGATCTCCCAATCTCTGCTTTCTACCATCACCTTTATTGACTCTTTTACTTATTTACACTTTGGGTTTCTTACATTAGAAAACCATGTGATATTTAAGATACGAGATGCAAACATGGATCCACAGGATGTAGAACCTACCTTCGTAATCACTACCTGTCCTACTTACAGAAAACAGTTATACAGTTGCTATGTTTTTTTTTTTAACCAGCCTCCTCCTTATACTGACATTATTGTCTATGCCTAGCAAAAGTACTCTATCCTGGATATAGAGAAAAGAAGTTTCTGGCTTATGCCCACGGCACACACGTCTCAAGGCTTTGTGCACCGTCACTACTTTGATGCTGGCCACCTCCGTTTCTATTGTCTGATTCCTCTGAGTTGAATACACACCTTCTGTCCTCTGCCCACTGCATGGCTCTTGGGAGTTGGATGAATGTGAGGCACGCTAGATTTCTGTTTTCTGTCCCATTCCATTATTCTCCCATACTACCAACAATGAAGGATGGCCATGCATGTTAGCCCCCCCCCCCATTTTATTGATATGTATAAGTGCAAAATTTAAGGTTTACAATGGAGTTTAGTATTTTGTGCACCTACGAAGAAGTCGGAGATAGTGAAAAAAGATGCATAGCATTGAAAACTATTGGCTAAATATGACTGTTTCTTATTCAACTGGAAAGTTACAGGAAGGATAAATGTTGCCCAGAGAAATTTTTTTGTGGACTCAAATTAGTTGTTATCCATACTGCTAAGAATACAGGCCCTCCTGCCTCTCGAAGGATTCTTCTTCCTTAGGACTCTCGGCCTAGATGTCCATTGCTCCCCACTTTGGAAAGTTCAGTCTCATACCTATCATTTGACAATCTGATCTGATCTCTTATTCATGCCTACTGCCTAGGTGATCTGGGAACATCACTTGTTCAGTGTAAGTGGTGATATAGGGGACGTGATCAAGACAGATTCAGGTGACTTTTGCACTTGAAGTACTATCGGACAGTCGAGTTACAGAGTTGACACTCCAGCTCATAATGGGTCCCCACGAGAACTCCTTACATGTATGAAATGCCAACTTTTTTGCATATTCCTTCAAGTCCTCAGTTAAATAACTTAAATAAAACATAGACAGTCAGATAGCTCTGTCTCACACAGATTTAAATCTGCAAAACAGCACACTGTGACTGAGCAATTCTCTCATTATCAGAAATGTTTAATAGAAACAATGCAGAATAGAATTTCCATAAATAATTATAGGCAAAATGAAGAAAGAGACTTATTGAAGGTGGAACTACACTAGCAAATTCCTTTAGAAACTAATGTTGTTCAACAGTAGAAAGTCTTCCACCTTAAAATTTTTTCTTTAGTATCTAATTAGAAAAATGGCAAATAAAGGATAATTGACAGCATGCTGTTATTCAGAATGAATTATTTCTAAAGACTTCTGTTTTCCTTAATTTTCTTTTGTAAGGTTCATTAAATTGACTTTTAAGGTTTTCTAATCATATAAAATCTATTTCAGAAGTCTTAGTTTCAGGTGGTTATTCAGATGAGAAGCAGATTTTATTTCACTACTTTGGAAATTTCCTTTGGTACTAATTCATGCATGTAATGGGGAGATATGATTTGATGAGCCAATATAAATAGAAAAGGGAAGAGAGTTGGTCCAAAATAGAGGTGTAGAACCACACTATCAGTAGTTTTCAAGGCAGTATGCCTGTCACATCATGTGAGCAATATTATCACTTTACAACCTACATTGTATGATTATTTCCATATGTTTTCTTGTTATAATGTAAGCTTATTGGGGCCAGAAACAGGTCCGATATACTATATATGTGTTCTTAAAACTAAAAGGTATTAAAATTTGCTGTTAAATCTGTTGTTCTCATTTTGATTAGTATGTATATGCGATACACAGTGGTTACATTGAACTCCAGATTTTTGTGCCCATGTATATTAAGTCAACTTCAAATTCCATTCCCCTCCTCCCTGTTCACCCTCTTGACCCCTTCCCCATCCCAGCATCTCTCCGAGCTCACTCTGTTACCTATTTATACCCTGGGTTTCTCATATTAGAGAAACTGTGTGATATTAAACATTCTGAGTCTGGCTCACTTCCCTAAGCATGATGATCACAAGTTGTATCAATTGACGTACAGATGACTCATACCTGTCTTAAATTAGAGTAGTATCTCACAGTGTACATACGCCCCATTTTTTATCCATTGTTCTATTTAAGGACATTTTTGGCACCTTGCGTAACTTATCTGTTGTTAGTTGTGTTGCAATAAACATGGGTATCCATGTTTCTCTGTTAAATGATACTTTTAACCCTTTTGGAAAGATACTCAGCAGAGGTATCGCTGGATCAAATGCCATATCTATTTTCAAGTTTTTTGAGGAATCTCCATACTGGTTTCCATAGTAGTTGTGCCAGTTTACAGACCTTGTTAAAGTTCTATGGGAATTTTCTCTTGTACATGGTCTTGGAAATGGGATCTATGCATCATGTTAAATGTTAGTCTTAAAGAAAATTGCTTAAGTAGAGATAGGACATTATTGAAAACCAGAAGTGAGTTACTATTTTATTGTCCCTCTCCTTGGACTCTAAATTCTATATTAGGCCTTATTTACAGATTTGAGAAGGAGAGAGAGAGAGAGAGATTCTAAGTAATATGCTATAAATACAAGTGTTTTTAGTTGTTTTGTTTTGATGGCTTGATGTCCTGAATCCATTCAGAAAATGCGCCTTGTGTGATGATTTTGATTTTGGGGAAGAGCCCTCTGTTACACGGTGCCAGAGCCTGTGGCTGAGGACACACCATCACCGGTTTATGAGCCTGGTGGACGGTACCTGGCAGCAGCACTGACTGTGCTCTGGTTACACCAGACACTCATGAAAATCTTTATAGAACTGCTTTAGAAAATAGTAATAATGATGGGATAAATAATGTGTTACAGAGTTTTATATATATATATATATATATATATATATATATATATATATATGATAAAACAGTGTTGGGAGTATTTTGATGATATTAATGGTAATGTATCATCTATATGATTAATATTTTTAATTTAAACATTCATTGTATAATTTGATCCTACCACTTATGTCTTTGATGATGGGTTGAGGAAGGAAAAAAATAATTTATTTTTTAAGTTGGCATCCTCTTTCAATACCAAAATTACAAATCTTTTCTCACATATTTATTGTATCTTTTTATTATTGGTTATATCACTAGAGCACTTGCAGATATCTACCTCTCTAAAGTACAGTATGGTTTTAAGTACCTTTGAACAAAACCTATGTAATTTTGCTTGCAATGTAACTACAGCTTGAATTATGTTAGGGAAATTTGCTATATTTTTTAAAATGTAATTTACTCTCCTATAATGGGAAACAAAATTCATATGAATTTTTATCATGTAAAAAACAACACGTCTCTTAATGTACGGAAGAATTTAATACCACTGTCACTATCCAGGTGTCAAAATCAGGGCATTTTTACCCAAAGGAGGACATTAACTGTTTAAAAGTTGGCCCTAGAATCCAAGCAATTTAAATACATAATAGATTTAATCATTTTAATGAGACTGACACACTACCTACTGTGCTAAGGAGGAACCTAAATTTAATACTTTTTAAGAGAATATTATCATGATGTAATTGTTTTTAACCTACATAGATGCTCTTTTTTGTCACTACTGGAAATTGAATCAAGAGTTTTTTCACTGAGTTATATGTACACCCCACTGTCTGTCTGTCTGTCTCTATCATCTACTTATCTATCTATCTAATCTGTCATTTATCTATTTACCTATCTATTTATCTATTGGGGATAGAACCCACAATCTTCATCCTGAGCTACATCCCCAGTACTTACTTTTCACTTTTTAAAATTTGAGACAGGATCCTATTCATTTGCCGAATTGCCCAGGTGGGGAAGGAATTTACAATCCTTGTAGCATACTGGGATTATAGATGTGTGTACCAATGTGATTAATGAGTTCATTCGTTTTATCTATTGCATCATTTCTGTATCAATTAGTACCCAAGATTTTCTTTTGTAAATGTTTTTCTCCCCATATGATAATATAATCCTTCCTATTGGATAAAAGCTGTTAACATAATTTTATTTTTTTCTTAAGGTGACAGGACGCTCTGAGCTAAAATATACATTATTCAAGGTGACTGAGGTCATCTTAACCATAGTCTTTCACTAGGATGCCACATATTTATTTTATTAAACTGTTTTACATATAGTTGTTTGAGATTCAGTTCAAAACATCTCTGGAAGAAAACACTAAGACATTCAACCATATTTTTTACAAACAGCCAATAGAATACTCAAGGCCAAAATGGCAGAAATATTCATGCTGTTTACAAGAGACTTCTTAGGAATCAAATCTAATGTGTTAACTTTGTCAGTTTCGTCCCTGTGCCTAACCGATGAATCCACCATTCCTTCATCCACGAATGGCAGAACAGCTCTTGTAGAAACACACATCCTGTATTAATGAAGACAAACAGTTGAGTTGTTCTTCACCGAAGGAAAAGCAATTATCATTGGGCCAATGAATCAGCTGGTGTGACTTCTCATCTCACTTCTATCAGTGACTAGTGACAATGTAATGTGTGTTTACGGCACCCGCAGCAACGGTGTTTTGAATTACATGTTGTTTTATTAAACTCACTTTTAGTAGCATCTTCTAAATGACAGGCTAAACCTATATGTCCTCTGGGATGATATGCAATGAGAATTAGGTCCCTGTTGTAAAATTTCCTGTACGCTTAAATAACTGCAAACAACAAAATAACAGAAGTGAAGATAGTGAGCCTCCTTAAATAAGAAGTAGTTACATGTGTTTAAAAGATTTAAAGTCTCCCTTTATTTAAAATGTTTGTATTGCTTTTTTTTAAAAAAATTGTTTCAAAAGTTGTTAGCGATTTGGACCTCGCAGATGTTCACAATAAGGACATTGAAAGGCTTTGGAGTCAATCAAAATAGAGTAAAAATCTGAATGTGACACTGCAACAGAAATTCTTAATGCTCAGTTAATCCAAAAATTCAGTCAACCACACATTTTATTTCTAGAGCACACCACTTTTTAAGCTTTTAATATTACATAAGTTTGTTACCTGTGTATGAGCCAACTTTCTTGTCACAGTGACATACTACACAGCACCTACGACTTCAAGGAGGAGAGGTTTAATTTGCTCAAGGGTTTAGTCCATGATCGGCTGTCTCTAACATAGAGAGATCACGGCAGAGGGCAAGGCAGATCAACACTGCTTAGTTCCTAACAACTTGGGAGGCAGAGCAGAACTGGTGAGTGACCAGATTTAGACCTAAGGCCAGATCTCCCACATCGACCCAGCCACACCAAGAAGAGCACCCAAGCAATTCCCACAGTGCATCACCAAGCCGATCAACTGGAAACCACATCCTAACCAGTACACCCCTTGGCTTTTCAATTTGCTGCCCACGCATGTCCTATCATTGCAGATAATTAAGGTAAAAATCACATGACAATAGAATTAAACAATTATAATTTTTTGTATACTATACTTCAGCTCTCTCTGTCTCAAGTTAGACATTTTTTGTTGTCCTTATTGTGACAATGGCACTTGTCTTCTGTTATCTACATTCTGTCTTTCCATTTATTCTTCAAACTATTGTGATCTACTTCCTTTTCCCCAAACATCATTAGTATTTTTCATATATTCCATGTTACTAAATGTAATAATCTTCATCTCTTTATAATGTTGCTGTTCCCTGTTTATGTGATTAGACATTCTGCCATTTTGCTTATCCACAATCAGCTGAAGATTCAAGTGTTATGGATAACTTCAGGAATAAACCATTTATAAATTTTAAGTTGCATGATATTCTGAGAGTTACCTGAACCCAAGCACTGTGATGCAATGATAGGTGATTTGATAAATGAGACAGCTAAGAAATGACTAATAGCTGGATAGGATCCACATCACAGGCAGGGTGATGACTCACATCCTGTGTGGGACGGAACAGGTGCCCGATTTCATGAGGCTACTCAAAGGGCTTTTTGGGGACCCACACAGAAGGTCGCATGCTCAGTGCTAAGTCTCACTGGCTTGCCTTTCTTCCACCACACGTTATCTCATTATGTAGCCATTGTAGCACCTCATACTGTCACAAGGGGAAGAATGACGAGTACAGTGGAAGCCATCATGAGAATGAAGGATCACATGCATGTACTTTCGTCACATCAGATCTTTATACGTTGTTTTATTAATTATCTCTTACTGTGCTTAATTTATAAATTTAATTTTATCATAATGTGTACGAACAGGAAAAAGGAACAGAAACACACACACATACATGCATGCATACATACATACATGCATACATATCCCAAAGCACTATCCTTGGTGCCAGACATCCTCTGAGAGGTTTTGGAACATAAGTCTACAGGTAAGTGGGGCCTACTGTTTTGGATCTCTTAGTATCTTTTTCAACAAATAACCGAGAAATAGATTCTTGGTTTTAGGGGAGAGTATTTTGTGCTGTGGTTCTCTCTACTTTTGTCTACTTCTCTGGTCTCACTTCTAAAGTGTAGGCAATATTTGGAATTCTGTTCTTAATTTCCTCTTCTCTTTGAACACCTTCTGATATATCTTAACACTCCTAGGGTCTCCAATACGATATAGGCTATGTGGATGATTCCTATGGGGTTATTTATGGCCTGATTGTAGATTATATTTCATTCAAGTTTTAGATATTTCTTCTTGGTACTACATATTCACTGTGTGACAATGTACATTTATTTTGAACTCACATATGCCCCACCACAGTTCTCTCCAAACTCACAGCTTCCTTTGTGTCACTGATTCCAGTGCACCATGCAGCGTATACTCCCCGTATTCAGTTACAAGCCAGGGTATCGCTTGTGATTTCTCTTTGTGTCTCCTCCATCATTCAAGTAATCACCTCGTTCTACAGATTCCATCTACAAAAACAGATGCATTATTTTTTAGACCTCTCTCTTTTCGTAACAGCGATTAGTTTAGTCCTATATCACGTTCCTGTGGATGATGCAATCTCTAGGATGACAGCCTTATCTCCGCACTTTAAAATTCTTTCTCAAATGCAGATTTAATCATAGCATTTCTCTGTTTCTATTTGGAATGTTGCAGTGATGTGTAGCTGCACCCAGAATAAATGACAGATGTTTTTCAGGTTGCATCATATATTTCCCCTTGCAAATTACTGAATCCAGTGACGTATCTTCCCTCTTATTCTAAATTCCAAATATATTGTAAAGACCTAAAACCTGCACATTCACCTACTTGCTTGGTTTTGTTTACATTCAGTTTTTCTCTGTCTAAACTACTCCCCCTGCTTTCCTGTCACGTATGTAGCATATTGAGTACTCACTAAATATTTTTAAAAATTGACTAGTATGCTATATGTAAAGTGAAAACTTTGTTCCACTGGGAAAATAAAATCCAACAAAATAAAGCTATTATTTTATTAAGAAAAATTTAAAAGAAGTCAAGAAATGGTTGCATTTTAAGCAAAGCTTAAAAGTTTATTGCAAAGAAACCAACCACCATGGAACTGGTAAAGAATGTTAAAGAATTCTTTTTCATCCCTGAATCTAATTTGCAAGTCAAGGCTAATATACCAATAAAAGTTCATTGAATATATCCAATTTACAGACACATGAAACTATTTAGGTAAGTTTATTGGATATTAAAATGTATTCAACTGGTTTGGCATTTACTTTAATAAAAGTCAAATGTATTTATGATTTTTCTGAATGTCAGAAATAAATTGTCACTTTTATGCCCTACTTAAGTATGAAAGTTAAAAGCAATTAGAAATTGTCCCTGGTGAAACTGTGATTCTGAGTAATGAGGAGTTTTGAGAAGAATTTACAGGTATGTATGTGTGATACAGCTCTAACTGGGCCTTTAGTTAGATCAGAGAGCAAATAGTTTAATATTTAAGTTAAGCACCATAGTTCCTGAAGCATATTTAAATTGGGACTTAAATACTGATGACAACTGCATTTGGCTGACAGATACTCCTTTTCCCACATTTCTGTTTGCAGCCATTCATTAATATACTTTTAAATCTGACTCCATGTCATTTAAGTGTATGCAAAAGCATATGGTAGAACAGGGAAGTTTCAAGTTTTTCACTTATCAGGGAAAAAAGGACTTGAAGGGAAGACTCATCGATGAAATATGGTCTTGAAGTCTTAGGAGTAGCATGCATGGTTAGCATGTGTGAGACTGTTTGAACTCCAACTGTCTATATATCAGTCTTGACTGGCAAATTGGATTTAGGGATTAAAAAGAATTCTTTACCATTCTTTATTAGTTCAGCGGTAGTTCATTTCTATGCAGGAATGCTCCACTCAAGACTTACGTATGGTTTAGAACATTGAACATATTAAACACAAGCCTAACATTCCGTCTTATAGTTCCCTTTTATAAACTCTCTCACAGATAGAGGGCATGGTAATCCCCTTTGTGAGATTCTCCCAGAATCGTCACTACTGAGGGACAGTGGTAGCAAGTCGGCTGTGCGTGCAAACATGTGATGTGGTCATGTCTAATCACCCAGGTTTCTGTCGTCCAGTTGGATACTTCAAAAGGCTGATCAGGAGATTATGGTGTCCTGGAAGTAACTCAGTGCCAGTGCATGAGTATATATAATTTTGCCTGGATATTCTCTAAAACACAGGGAAGCGACTCAAATCGCTGGAGTGCCATTAGTCAGAACAACAATTTGGAATATCTCATATATATGTGTATACATAAATGTACATGTACTCATATACAATATACTTATATATATATTTATGGAGATATGTGTGTGTGTGTGTGTGTGTGTGTGTGAAACCATTTGTATGTACAAGTTGGTCACATCTATTCCAGTTATATTAGCAGACATGCTATTAGTTGATTGTGTTACTGTATAGATATATTGCATCAAACTTAAGGCTCATAGAAGATAAAAAATATATGGTGGAGTATGTATTGTTCTTTGTCCTGTATCAATCTATATTGTTAGAAAACTCATCATGAAAATTGGTTATGCCTTAAGGAAATATCTTTCATGTCATTGTTTTAGTGATATAAATTAAGTATAATTAGTTTTGGTGATTTTAGTAAAATAAATTAATTTACTTTGACATATTACATTATGGCATTTTCGACTCTGGATCATTTCCTATAACTCCAACTATGAATGTATTTAATCAATAAAAGTAAAGCAGTGAGGTGCATCAAGGTGTTTCCTTTATGACTTCATAGTGGTTATGAATATCTTTCTGTCCAATATTGCTGATTCCAAGAGCAAAGAACTTGTATACCTCTCTTTCATTCTTATTTTCTATGAGATTCTTTGGTGGAAAATATTTGATAGAATATAATAATTTATTTTAATTTTCATTAACAATAAGAATGTTTTTAAATTTATTAAAGATATAAATAGAATACTTAACTTTCTTTTATAACTTATCACCTTTTTATGAAAAAATTATTTTTGTTGGATGGAGAAACAAATTTATTGATCCGTAAATATTTCGGAAAAGGATACTTCAGAAGCCACTGCTCTGAATATCAAGGATTTATTGCTTTCTCTTTCACTTTACTCAAAAACCATTTTTTTCTCTGAGAATGATTTTTTTCTGTCTTGAACTTTGAAAATGGAAAGACAAGTTCACCCAGCCTTTAATATCCTGGGGTCCCAACAAAAAATAATTGATGCAGATTATATTATAACACTCTGAAATATTTATATTTCTAAGAACACATAATTGGAAAGTCAGAAATTACTTTCAAAAACTGGGAATGGTGATTTTCTCAAAGTGGTAGATTGAGTTATTTCCTATTCTTTACCCCTTTCTGGAATATTATTTTCCAAAGAGGACAGAGTATTTCCAGAGAGCAATGGATAATGGGTCTTTGTAATAATCCACTTGCAATATGGCATGTCTCTCTGCAGTTCTGTAGAAGTCTCAGAAGGCACGTTTACACTGCCATTGCCTTTGAGCTGAGCCTTCAGCCTGTTTTGGCCAAAGGATTATTAGTGGACAGAATAGGACCGAGGCTTCGTGTGTGCACCCTTACTCTGGCCTTTCCCCTCCCATTTGACCATTTGTCCTGAGGCGATGGTTATTGGAGCAGGGATAGTCCATAGTCCATGCCAAGAAGAAGGACCATAGGAAGTAATCTGAGCAGAAGCCAGAACCTAGAACCAACCTTGCAACATCTCAGAGGACCTAGCAGAACTGCAGGCTATGTACAGTTTTGTAAGTGATGAACAAATACTATTTTAAGCTACTCAGGATTAGACAGTTTAATTTGTTACCCCTGCGGTACCTTCAGCATGTTTTCTCTTTGGGATTGACCAGTGTATTCTTCTAACTCACTCTGTTGTCAACAGAGATCATTTGTAAGAAAATAAATTTATTCAGCTTTTATATAAAATGTCACATACTTTGATTGATGAAACATTGTCTCACTCTGTAGACAAAGCTAGTCCTGAAGTCACTATGTAGACAGGACTTACCTCAGACTCGTGGCAATCCTTTTGCCTGAGCCTCTCCAGAACTGGAATTATAAGTATGTACCACCACACCTGGATGATTTTTATATATTGCTGGATAATCAAATCCAGGATCATCCACATGGTAGGCAAGCCCTTGAACCACAGAGCTATACCTCCATTCTGCCACATGTTTTGTTTAAAAAAATTTGGACTAAATTAACGTTTGTGGTTTATTTAAAAATTAATTTGGTTAGTTTATAGACTAGTTTTAGTGAGGAGACTAGTTAAGCAGTATTCTTGTTAGGAAAAGATTTTGGTAGATACTATGTTTGAAATTTCATTTTATATAATGATTAATTTGTGGGTAGGCAGTCAATTATTTTTACAATCTTTAGGCTTTAAATTGAAGTTTTCCTTAGTGTCTTCTTTGAGGTAAAATCATCAAGCTTTATTTTCAATTTGATAATAATTTACAATATATATTAACATTGTATCAGTCAGACCCATTGAATTCTAAGAAAAAAACCCAGAACAATATGGAATAAAACCAAATTAAGAAACAAAAAAATATATATAGGGAAAGTACATCTTGAATTAAAAGAAGGTGACAAAACTTGGTGTCTTATTGTGACCATGTTTTGATCTTGGTGAAATGCTATTCAAGTAATTATAAGGAATGCTTATCATTTTTAAAGTGTTCAGAGTCATCTTGCTTAAGTTCTTAAAATGTTACAAGTGACTTAAGAAGAAATATGCCATTGACGTTGTTAATAACCTCGTGAAAAGATTCCCAGCAGTTTGAAACATAAACGATACATGAACGCAGCGCGTTGCTGTTAGCAATGTAAATAATTATATTGCCACCATGCCTTTCTCTGGGAGTCTCTTGAAGCAGTTCACAAAACTTTATAAATATCTTTATTTTTATAGATAGAGGAAGCTGTATTCCAACCCATTAACATGTCACATGTAATTAATGTGCTGCTAGATTTGCACCTCAAGAACCAGGACAAATGACTCTCTGCCGAGTGAGAAATTACAAGGAGAGTCGTGACACTTCTCAGTAGAAAACACATCTCGACATTATGCTCTCCTGCCTCCTCTGCGCTGAGCTTTTACTTGCTTCATGTTTTTTCATTCTAATTGGGACAAATTTAGGCCACTGTCATAGGTTTCATAATTTTCAGATACTGAGTTACAGAACAGAATCCCTGAATCACAGCTGGAAACTTCAGGTGTTGTTTCATCTTGTTGTCTCTTTTGTTCTTTTCTCTGAGGAATTCTGTTTGTTGTCTGCAAATTTGAATTTCTGGCCACCCTTAGCGAAGACTTTCCTGAAATGAATCTCAATTACCTTTACTCTGCCTTAGGGATGCAGTGTGGTTTAGAAGTAGTGCTTCGGGATAAGTATTTATCAGCCCATGTCCCAGTGTTTTAGAGAGGATCAGAATAGTTTAATAGGGATAAAGAAAGTATCTATCTACTAGGGAATTGTGGGAATTGAGCCCAACACTCAGAAGAAGATATTTGACCTGTGGTGACACTTAACCTCTTGTTATTGAGATGGTCTGCTTTGCTTGCTCAGATATTTTGTAATTTTAAGCAGAGGCTCGTACCTGATTGTTTCAGGGGTATTTACAATTATTTTTGAATGGTATTTATTCATTTATTATTGTCAATAAACTTGATAATTCTTACTCTTCTTAAGTTCTCATTTGGTAATATTCTTTTTTTCTTAATAGTATGTTTGTTGCAAGATATAATAATAATAATCAGCTTGAGAAATTGGGGCATATACATATCACCACTAGATCATTTTTACTTTCCTCCCCAAAACGGACCCAATCTCATCTCATCCAATAATATTCTTGCTTGGCTCTTATATCCAAATTCTATTATGTCGACTTCAGAAAAGAATTTACAAGTTTCTCTGTTTTTCATTTTTCTTCAAGATGAGTATTACCTTTTATCACAGGTGAGTATCATCAATTTCTTAAAGTGTTTAGAGGAATTGGCTCTTAAGACCATTTACTCAAATTTTGTTTATGGGAGGGAACATTGCTATTTCTATGTTCCTAATTGTTACATAGCCCATTTGACTTTTTTTCTCTATCATCTTCCTTTGGGATCTAAAAAGTCCCTCCAAAGTCTGACATGTTTGGAAAGTGTTTAGGACTTGGAGACACTATACTCATCAATAAAGAAAACCACTGATGAGCTCAGTAGCTGAAGATGCTGTTAGGATGTAGGGCCTAGTTAGAGTTGAGTCCCTGGAGAAGTGAGATGGAAGGGTATATTCTTGTCGCCAGTGCCTCCCCAGATGGCAACCTTTTCTCTATGCATTTCTTGCCCTGAGATATTGGTCTTTTAATTGCTAATTTTTTGTAATCTTTATGATGCTTTAAGATAATGGTTTTTATATTATCTGTATAATTTTAAGAAGTTATTTTTTGTAGTTAGGAAGTAGTATAAAATTACTTAACTGCCAATATCTGAAGTGGGAATGTGTAAGTAAGTCTTAAACTTGTATGTTAAACAAAAGAAACTAGAAATAATAGGATATGTGCCATTTGATTTTCTTGATAAAAATGTTAATGAGAATAGCAGTTTACTTATTGCTTAAAATTATGAAGAAAAATATAAAATACCCTTTTAATATCAATGTTAAAACAGTAACTACTGACATTGAAAAGGAGATGAGAAACTTGACATTATTGTCCAAAATTATTGTAGACTATAAATTTTGTGTTCCTTGTGAAATATGGTGAATCTGTCTTTCTTAAAATGTTGTTACTGTCTTATTCTATACAGATGTCATATTTAAGAAAAATAAAATATTAAAGGATAATTAGATATATAGTATATATATATGTTTAATCATTCAAATTTCATACATACATGATTTTGTGTAAGTATAATTCAGAGGATCATTTGACTGAGTACAATCTTTTTTTCTTTATTTTAAATTTTATTCTTTAAAATATTAAGCATTTCAAGGACTTATGCTAATATATGTGACTACTATTTTCATTGGGAGATGAGCTCTACCCTAAAATATTGACACCTTATTATTTATGATTATGAATATTTATGCAAGATAGTTTAAAAACGTAAGAATTTGATATTTTTGTTAAACATTCATTTCTTTTTAATATTCAAAGATGAACTTAGGATTGCTTTAGGACTTTAGAAAAATATTTGCACTCATTTTTTTGCAACTTAACTAAAGTCAAGTTTTGGGGCCATCAAATAACTATACTTTTATACATAACTAAGTGTCTGTTTAAGACATTTTAAAAAATATAATTACACTGTTGCATAGATTAACATTAAATGGTTTTTTGCTTAAGATTTTTGTCTGAATCATTTGAGATATTTAGATCATTGTTATCACATAAGTGTACAGAAAACGTATTTTGGAAGAAAGATACCAGTAATAAATTTGCTGCTGATTTAAATGAAACAAAATAAAATGTTATAGCAGGGACTTTCATGTATGCTTAAAAATCACAGTGTTGAGGATTTGTAAAGAATAGTTTCCTTCTTTTCTTTCCTTAATCAATTAATTTATTTGTTGAAAGACAGAGTCTAGGCTTGTCCTGAACTCACTATATGTCCCAGGCTGGCCTTGAACACATGACACTCCTCCTGCCTCAGCCTCTGCAGTGCTGGGATTACAGGCATGCACCATCATCTGTGGTCTCTGCAGTGCTGTGGAATCGAACTCAGATCCTTTGATGGTTTAGCCAAGCACTCTGACTGCTGAGCCATGCCTCCAGCTCCAAGAATATTTCCTTAGGGAAGATTATTTCCTTTCTTCTGAGTACAAGTAATAGCACATGTTCTTAAATTCTAGACTGATCCTGACACACCCCCAGTCCCTAATCCTTCCTGGCCCCTTTGCTTGAGTTTGGGAAAAAGCAATTTAATCATTCATGGGCTTAGACTGTATATTAATCTTTGGCCTTCAATACGAGCACTTCAGTTCACAGACAGAAGTGAAAATATTTCAGATGATATCTAAGATAACAAGCCTCACAAATAAAAGCGTGGAAGGCCTGAAGATAGAGGAGATGATGGCCACTGGGTCACATCCTGATGGGATAAGCCGAGTCAGAAATCAAGGTAGATAGAAAAAATTATTTCATAACTTGTTTCCAGGATTGTGGTAATGAGTAATGACAGACTCTTTGGTTTATTTCTCTAAGGAGGTGCAAAATGATGAACTCTAAACATATGTTGAGTAAAACACTTTTCTATGAAAAAATATGATAAACTTATGAGATTTAAATTAAAGCTCTTTGCAGTCTAGTGGCATACAAAGACCTACAAACTAATAGAGCGTTTGAAGATGCCGAATTTCAATAAGTCTGAACACGGACTTGATGTATGCTTGTGTAACAGCTGTTGTGAATATTAACAATACTGGTTAATGATTTTTGTTTTCCCTTGGCACGTTTGGAAATTGTTTTAAATTAATTTTTAAAATGACTATTCCTCATTGCCTCTTAGCAGTTTTTGTTCAGCATTATGTCAGTTTACCTTGGTGGACTAATGCCTTTATGAATGCAGATACACAACCATTCACCTGACGACCTAATTAAACGGTGTTTCTCTTTGGGGGTTGTGTTTTAACAAGTAAAGCTGTATTTGAAGATCGAGGAATTAGGGTTGTTTACTTTTAAGATTACGAGCAGCGATGGCAGATTTTTGGCTCTAAATATTGATTTACTTTTCAGAAGGATGTATTTCTTTAGTCTCTAATATTTTCAAGATGAATTAAAATTGGTTCTTTTAAGCATTTCATAACCCTAGGGTATGCCAAACAGGATTAAGGACAGGCTTCTACTTCTGTGAACCAGTGGGCATTTGTCAAAATTATCTGTTTTAGATTTGATAGGTCAAATTTCCCATGTATACCATTTATTTTTAACACGTCCTTAGAATTTTGTTAGCTGCAATAAAGTTGGGTCATAATTTAGCTGGCTTTCGCCGCTTTTTATTCACTGTGAACTTCATAAAGAGCTTCTTTCTAAAATGATTAGCTATCTTATAAGGGATAATTTTGTTTCTTTTAATATTATAGTGCATAAAAAGTTTCATGATTATATTAGAATTTTAGATATTGTTGGAGATACTTGTCTTTGAAACTAAAAGTTAACATATTTCAGTATTAAAAGTAAGCCTGTATTTAGTTTTAGAAACTAAAATAGTATTTTAAGTAGGTTTAATATGAGGTTGGGTCTGCTGGCACAGGTCTAAACCCCAGCGCTCTGGGAATTTGAGGCATGCTAGCTTGCATGATGGCCTTGGGTTCAATTCCCAGTACCAAAATAAGTAGATAAATAAATAAATAAATAAATAAATAAATAAATAAATGTTTTACGTGTCTACCTTAACAGCAGGTAGTATTATTTTTAAAGATAATTTATATACTTTTAAAAGAAAGTTTAAGAGTTTCTATACTGTAAATGTTTGCTTGGTGCCGGCATTATCTGAGGTTACTTCTTCCTTTCCTGTCTTTTCCCTTCCCTCCCTCCCTCTCTCTCTCTCTCTCTCTCTCTCTCTTTCTTTCTTTGTTTCTTTCCCCTCTCCCTTCCCACCCCCTCCCACTTCCCCTAATCCTCTCCTCTCTTCTCTTTCTCTCTCTCTTTTCTTTCCCCTCTACTAAGGATTGAACCTAGAATTTTTGTCCTGAACTACATCCCATATCCCTCGTTTGTTTTAATCTTTTATTT